>BMAW01106496.1:584056-724397 GCA_019974015.1 Nephila pilipes
CCCCCCCCGGAGAGTTACTTTTAATGATATATGTCAATTTTGAAAGTGTTTATACAGTTTTGGTTCAATTAAAATCAGAGCTTTATTTTAAACTAAAAGGAATTTTTATTAGGATTATTGAAATTGAGAATTCTTATTATTGAATGCCTTTAATTCTTTTTGTAAGTATAATTTTTGCAATTTATTCTTTTTTTAAATGAAAAAAAAACATTTCTAAAATAGAATTTATCATTAAGATTATGCAATCTAATTTGTCATTTAAAATTGAGGTATGGAAGCATCTGATTACCAATAGATTATTTGTAAGAATTCTTGAATTAAAGAAATCGAATTCAAAATTAACAGACTTTAGTTCTTATTCAAGTACCTTAGTGATCTTTTTCTTTCCCATGGGGTTTACTGCTTTGGTAAACACGGGTGACGCACTCCCGGGATACCCTAGCGATCCTTCTCTATTTTCGACCCTCCTTCTTGTCAATCACTTATCTTTTTTTCAACTTCACGTCTAGACCACAGTTTTAATCTTGTTTGGCGCAGCATAGCCATATCTGGCTCTTGCGCCAATAAACTTTACATTCACTCACTCTTATTCAAGTACATAATTAAAAAAATAAGATATTTGTTTTGTATCAGTTCCATTCGTCTTACAATAAATGCTTTTGCATAAGAAAAAATTAATTTTGACTAGTTAATGCAAATGGAGGAACTCGAAATATATAGCACAATGTACAACCAGTCAAATAATCTTACTTAATTGTTTTTACAATGAATTAAATTTGTTTACCGTCCAGGCTTCCTAACTGGATGGAAAGTTGCCAGTAGCACAATGAACGATGCTAATTTAAAAATAAGAGTGACAAAAAAAAGTTTCGAAAAGAAAAAAAAAAATCTGCAAATTATACAAAAGGTACAAACATTTGTGTAGAAATTAAGATTGCATTCTAATAATATTAAACTACATTAATAAAAGAAAAAAACTGTTTTTAATCACAAGTCAGTGCCCCAGTGAGCAAAATGGATCTACGCCAAAATCCTAATGACAATTGCTGGAGCGTTGATTGTGATCTTTAACGGAAATGACGTCTTTATTGACTAGGTTGGTTTTAACAATTCACGTATACGGAGATTCACCATATATCCACAATTTACGGAGGAGAATTTAATTCTGTTATTAGTTATTTCTGTTCGATGTAGAATTAAAAAATGAGATACTTAGAGTAATTTTATCATTTGAGTTTGACAATTGCGGAGCTTTTTTTTTTAATTACTTATAAGTTTTAACCTATTGTTTGGCCGCGGTAGCCTAGTGGTCATGGCTTCGGATTCGCGGCCGACGGTTTTCGTTCAGTCGTGGGTTCGATCCTTGGCCGCTAAAGATCCGCCGTGTAGCCGGGGCTGATACACGTTGAATCTGTCGGGGCCCAAAGTCCTGCCATTGGCGTGGTGTGGATGTTAGGAGAGGGGGTGCCAGCTCAGGTGTCGTCCTCGTCACTTGACCGTGGTTCAAAATTACGAGGTCCTTCGCCAATAGCCCTCGTGTTGCTTCTAGTGCGACGTTAATATAAGCCTAAACTATTAACCTATTGTTTTCGTTCATCTTTGACCCGTCGGTAGCGGTGAGGATGTATATTATATTTGTCGAGGTCCCAAGTTTTCCCTTTGGTGTGGTGTGGAAATTTGGAAATGAAAATTCCAGCCCAGGTGTCATGTTTATCACTTAACAGAAGTCCAAGACTTCTAGGTTGGTTGCGACCCTTGTGGTGACCAGGTATGACAGAATAGTCCCACTGTAGCTCATGCATGTCGTAAGAGGCGACTTAAACGGGTACCCAGCGTCTGGGGATTATATCAGAGTACGCCGGTAAGTACCAGGCATCATGACCCCGAGGGCACCCTAGGGATCTTTTTCTTTCCTAAGGGGTTTACTATCTTTGGTGAACACGAGTGACGCATCCCCCCGGGATACCCTAGCAATCCTTCTCTATTTTCGACCCTCCTTCTTGTCAACTAATTATTGTTTTTTTTTCAATTTTTCCCTTCTAGACCACAGTTAAATCTTATTTAGCGCAGCATAGCCGCATCTAGCTCTTACGCCAATAACTTTCACATTCACTCTCACTCACTCCAGGTCGGTTGCCAGTAGTCCTCGTGTTGCTTCTTAGTGTGACGTCAATAACCAACTCAGCTAACACGACCACCACAATGCAAATTTCTTGAACATGTCGTCCCCCAATTCACTGGATGAAAATTAAGCTGAATTGGACTTCCTTATTTGATATATTTACGGAAAAAGGTTATATTGATAATTATCAGAGCGTCAGGAAATTTTACAGAAAAAACGAATTCTTAATTGTCTGAAAAAAAAAATGTGAATTATTATTAATAACAAAATCATTAGTTTTGTTAAATTGAACAAAGAAATCGTATAAAAAAATAAGTTTAATTAAATATGTAATGCTTCTCCTTTCTCCCTCTCTTTCATGAAACTGTTCCATCGATTCTTAGTGGTCAGGTTATCCGAGTGGTTATGATTGCGGACTCGCGGCTGGTGTTGTTTTCTTCGTCTAGTCGGGGGTTCGAGCCTTGATATCATTCAAAACCCGCCAGTTAGTGAGGCTGATTCATTAATCAAAGGCCGCGGTAGCCTAGTGGTCATGTAAGCAACACGAGGGCTATTGGCGACGGACCTCGTAATTTTGAACCTCAATCAAGTGACTCACGAGGACGTCACCTGAGCTGGCACCCCCTCTCCTAACTTCCACACTGCATCAACGGGAAGACTTTGGGCCTCGACAGATTTAGCGTGCATCAGCCCCGGCTACACTGCGGGTCTTTAGTCGCTAAGGATCGAACCCGCGACTGAACGAAAACCGCTGGTCACTTATACGAAACAATGACCACTAGGCTACCGCGGCCACCTGACCCGGGAAAGGAACGTTATGATGTGTTTTGAAAGCCACAACACCTCTGAATGATTAACTGTGTAGTAGAAAGTCATCTACTATCCTAAAAATGAAATTTCATTATGTTTCATCGTCTTTACAAAGCCTTATAATTAATTTTCTTTCAGTACAACATATTTTGTTAGATTTGTAACTTATATCAAAAATTCTGCATGGTCTATTGAATTCCACAGTATCATCCTATATATATCTCAAGATAAATGATGTCCATTATCAAAACAAAAAAATTCACTGATGTAATAACAAAACAATTAAATAAATGTGCATTTATTTCAGTGTACAAATACTTTTTAGGTACCTTAAAATTACTGAAAATTAATCTTCTTTATTAAAATAAAACTCAATATTTATTCAGTTTTTTACGCCATATTTATGTTACATTTTGATTTGATTTTATTCAAATTAACATTCTAACATAATAGCTTCTTTCTTCTATTTTTACATTCACTGTATACTTTCACGCTTCATTCTTTCAAAACTTTACAAAATTGGAGTATAGGAGGTTATTTCCCCTCTTTTTTTTTTTTAAGGCTTTTGTCTACCGGTTATTTTGATTTCATGAACGTATTGTTAAACCGTCCTGAAATCTTTACTGTTTTATCTATTTGAATGCAAAAAAGTAAAAAAAAAAAGCCAAAATAACGAAGGTTTCTGCAGAATTACAATTCTCCAATTTCTAAAAAAAATATTTTTACGCTTAGTTGAATGATTTGTTTATGGGTTTGACCCGTGTGGTGACCGGGGATGACATAATAGTCTCACTGTAGCTCATGCATGTCGTAAAAGGCGACTAAAATGGGTACCCAGCGTCTGGGGGTATAGCCGGGCACCCTGCCCCTGGGGATTATATCAGGGGACCTCAGGGACTTGCCTTCTTCAGGTAAGTACGGGCATCACGAACCCGAGGCACCCTAGTGATCTTTCTTTCCCATGGGGTTTACTGTCTTTGGTAAACACGGGTGACGCACTCCCGGGATACCCTAGCGATCTTTCTCTATTTTCGACCCTCCTTCTTGTCAATCACTTATCTTTTTTCAACTTCACGTCTAGACCACAGTTAAATCATTTTTGGCGCAGCATAGCCATATCTGGCTCTTGCGCCAATAAACTTTACATTCACTCACTCACACTCGTTTATGGGTTTTCCGGTCTTTAATAAAGATTCTAAAATATTTTCAAAAAATCGGGGAGATATTATACTAGTAATTCTTCGTTTTTATTTTATTCGTTCGAATGAATAAAATGTCCACGATATCAAATTGGCAGGCAGACGCAAGACTTAATTGTAAAAACCATTTTCTTTAAGATTCAGAATACATTTCGTCTGTTTGTGAAAAGTGGAAAATAAAAACAGAAAGAAATTTTCACGTTTTCCATTGCTGAGTGAAAGCCACGTGTAGAGAGTAGTTGATTCTATGCCAAAACGTAACAATTTATTGGTATCAAAATACTTGGAAGCAGGAAGGCGCTTCCTCTTCTTTGTTTACGTCCATTAATATGTCGGGAACTCTGTTTTCTATGTCCCTCTTCCTAAAGGTAAGTCTCTGTCTGGTCTATTCTTGACTAAATACAGGTGTTATTTATAAACTACCTTCTCTCCTAAAGAAAAATATCGTTTTTTATAAAACGTTAGAAGTTAAAAAAAAAAAAAAATTTCGTAAGGTGATGCGGAGGATCTATGTAAAAGTGTATGAAAAAAATTAGGTACAGTTCCTATCCTTATATGCATAATGCTTTCTGAATTTGAATTATTAAAACTAAGTTTGAGAAGCATCTGTTTCTTGATATCAAATGCGATCGAATTCTTCAGGTATGGCTAATTCAGATTTCTCAAAAATTAATAAATCAAGATTATCTTCTCCATTCTTAGTGTTCACGGTAGCAGAGTTGTCATGATCTCGAGTTAACGGTCGGCGTTGTTTCCGTCGAGTCGTAAGTTCGAGTCTTGATGCCACTAAAGATCCTCCGCGTAATATGGCTAAATCATGTTAAATCTGCAAGGGCTTCAAGTCTTTCCACCCTTCAGGGGTTTGCCTTCTTTTAGCAAGTAAGAGAAACACGAATCCAGACATTTTGGTGATCTTTCTTTCTCATGGGTTTTTCGGCCGCGGTAGCCTAGTGGTCATGGCTTCGGGTTCTTGACCGACGGTTTTCGTTCAGTCGCGAGTTCGATCGCGAGCCGCTAAAGATCCACCGTGTAGCCGGGGCTGATGCACGTTAAATCTGTCGGGGCCCAAAGTCCTCCCGTTGGTGTGGTGTGGTGTGGATGTTAGGAGAGGGGGAGGCAGCTCAGGTGTCGTCCTCATCACTTGACCGTAGTTCAAAATTACGAGATCCGTCGCCAATAGCCCTCGTGTTGCTTCTAGTGCGACGTTAATAAAAACTAAACTAAAACTAAACTCATGGAGTTTTCTGTCTTTGGTTAACGCGTCTGACGCACTCTCGGAATATCTTAGCGATCCTTCTATATTTCTGACTTTTCTTCTTGTTAGCAAATTTTTCATTTTTTTTCAAGACGCCTATACCACAGTTACATTTTGTTTGGCGCAGCATACCATACCTTGTTCTTGCGCCTCACACATAAAGTCCTCCCATAGGCGTGATGAGGAAGTGTGGAGATAGAGGTGCTATCTCGAGTATCGTCCTCACCACTTTACGGAGGTTCAAAATTATGAAGTCCGTCTCCTTGCTACTAAATGCGACGTTTATAAGCAATCACTCGAAAGTTTGAATCGGGTCCAGATGACGAGGTCCACACCTGAATTGTCAACCCAATCTTGTCTTTTATTTCCCTCCGTTTTTGTGGATCTTGTGCTTCGGTAGACTAAAAGTGAATCAGCGCTTTTGGAAGGACGAGATCCCAAACCTCAACCCACCGATTGCATTCTGTGATTAAACCAGTCAGACAACATCGCAGCCTAACATTTTAACGGCATAATTAACGAATATAATTCGATAACTGTTGAAGCACTTATTGTTCGTTAGTTTCAATCATCATTGCACATCATTGTATGTGAGCTAATGATTACAAACTTCATAATTTTGAAACACCAATAAAAAAGAAGACGAAACTTAATGTGGTTTCTCATTCACTTCTACATGTACCTTTTAATATTTAACGTACTTTTCAGGGGCTTAATTTCTTGGGATAATTACGAGCATCATAACTCCAATGTATCTAAGAGATCTTTTTCTTTTCCATGGATCTCTAAGAGATCTTTTTCTTACTGTCCATGGTGAACATGGGGGGGGGGGAGGCCCAAAGGATACCCTAGCTATCCCTCTGTATATCCAATCACTTTTGTCAACCAATTTTTACCTTTACTTTTTTCTTAAAGTCATGGCAGTGTAGTAGTCACAGTCGCGGACTTGTGGCCGTCATTGTTTTCATGTAGTCGTGGGTTCGAGTCCTGATGCCACTGAAAAACCGCCGTGTAGCGAGGACGATACGCTTTAAATATATCGAGGTCCCAAGTCATACCATTGGTTTGGTTTGGAAATTCGGAGAAGGAGGTGTTAACTCAACTGTTATTCTCAACACTTGACAGAAGTTCAAAATTGCCAGGTCTATCACCAATAGCCCCCTCTTATTGCTTCTCAGTTTGACGTTAATAAACAATCACGTCTCTTTTTGTCTTGACCAGAGATATTGTTTGTTGCAGGTAAGCCAGATTAGGTTCTTACACCATAAACCTAAGCTTACCCTTATTCTCTTTGTACAGAATGCAGAACCTTTCATAAATCCACGCTATTAGTCTTTATTTTAATATAGACTTGTAACACATTATATACCCGATTTCAATTATTCGAATCATTTGAAGGCAGTTATAGTGAAAGATTCTGATATTTATCAGTTCCTTTTTTTTCAAATCATATGTCGCAGGGTTTTGCGTAGTTAGAAACCTAATAACAGCAAGATGTAACGTCGGATTAAATACATATCGATTTAGCATTTTTTAGTTTTTATGTCAGAGCCTTTGTTACTGATTGTGTTCATATAATAGTTTTTAAAAATAATATTCCATAAGTTTACAAAATATTTTACTCACAAAAATAGTGAATGAACTTGTGTAATGATATTACTGTATATTTTGTTTGAAAAAGTTATGAAACTTCGAAATTTTGGAAATTTTAATTTTTCTTCGTTTTTTTCCATATAAACTATTTCTTAAAACTTGGCTATTTTACATTGTACTTCTTGGAGAAAAAATACTTTTGGCACATTATATACACAAATAATCATTAAAGAAGGATAAGAAATTTGGAATCATATTGTGTAATAATTTTCATTAAAATAATGCCGGAATGCAAATATATCTCACAAATCATGTCCATATTCAAGTAAGAGGGATAAGAACATTTTTGACGAAAAAAATTACTTTTATATTTCTATAGAATGATTAAATCATCTTCATTAGGCACGCATAAATTCTAATCTATACTAATATTCTTAAAAGATATTATTATATCACACAAACAAGGAGTCTTAGATATGGTATTTCACAAATATTTGCTTTTCCTGGTATCCAGAAAAGCAGTCTTTTCGTCTTCAGTTTTTATTTTACTCTTCCAAGAGCTCTTCCAGATGCTTATCTACTATAGGTACGTTAGGGAACCATGTCCCCGAAGCACCCTTGTAAAATTTCCTTTCCCATGATGAATTCTGTATTTGGCTAAACTAGTAGTGCTCTTGTGGAATATCTTAGTGATGCGTTTGCATTTTTGACTTTCTTTCATACTATTTTTTACCTTTTTCAAATTTCTTCTGCCGTTTAGAACACAAACATGTTTGTCGCACCATTCAGATTTGGCTTATCCACCATAAATTCTAACATTCATTGTATCAAACCCTTCACTTACTCCCCGTCGCCAATATCCCTCGTGTTGCTTCTAAATGCCACGTTTGTTAAATAATTAAGTGGCCGCGGTAGCCTAGTGGTCATGGTTTCGGATTCGTGACCGGCGGTTTTCGTTAAGTCGCGGGTTCGATCCTTGGCTACCAAAGACCTGCTGTAGCCGGGGCTGATGCACGTTAAATCTGTCGGGGCCCAAAGTCCTCCCGTTGGTGTGGTGTGGATGTTAGGAGAGGGTGTCGTCCTCTTCACTTGATCGTGGTTCAAAATTACGAGCTCCGTTGCCAATAGCTCTCGTGTTGCTTCTAGAGCGACGTTAATAAAAACTAAACTAAACAAACTGTTAAATAATTAATCGGCCGGAACGAAATTATAGTACATTTTGCATTACCAAGTTACTTTCGTTGGGATCAGAATAATTAAGCAAACCTTGAAATTAAATGATAATTACAGAATCAAATGACTTGCGTTATTTGCATTTTCGGATAAGTTGCAAAATAGCAGCTACAAGATAGAGATATAAAATCTTTAAAATATGGGAGATAATTCAAGGTTGACTTTTAAATTTATGTTCATGATTATATACGCGCATGCGGAAGAAACAAAAATAGTGCTTATGTTTCAAGTCATGAATTTAACCTTTTAAGATGACAAAAAAACTTTTATTGTTAATTACGAATCTCTTCAAAATTTAAATTATTACCTTGTTCAGAAGGTATGCATGATAGTAAAATTGCGCACTTTATTTAGATCTCAAGGCGAACTGCTTTAATATCGCGTAGTTTCATAGTTGTTGAGTTATAAATATCCGGAAAAAACATGATTTTAAGATTTTAGTTTCAGTAATTAATTTTTTTTCCATGCGGAACTTTATGTATACTGGTTTATTTAAATATCATATTTTGTTTTACATTTTCAAAAACAAAATATGGTGTTTTAAACACTTTAGGTAAAAAAAAATAAAAAGAAAATATCCTCTATAAATCTGGTATGAATTTCATTCTGTGAATCACACATTATGAATTTTTCGTTAGCTAATAGTTCCCTGCATTTAAAGCATGTTTTAATATAACATTTATACTGATATTTTATGGAAAAGAAAACACTTTATAGTTTTCATCATTTTCTTCCCACTGAAATAACATACTATTGTTTATGTAACAAAGAGTACTAATTAAGGACATGTTAATGAATTAATTTACTTCTAAAAATGAGATTTTCTTTAGGGATTTACTTTTTTTTACAATATATTTGTCATAAGTATAGCCCATATTTCAAGTTCCATAAAATCTAATTCATTTCTAATTTATGGGAGTTGAAAAATAGGTCTTCTAATGTTAATGTCTTGCAAATGAGCAGGGATAAATTTTTCTTCTGAAAATTTGTACCAAGTATTGCATAATTAATTTCTAATTATAAAAGTAGAACAAATTGAGAAAAAAAAAACAGTAGCTCTATCAAATAATTATAAATTTTTAAATACAGTTATGAAAAAAATCTAATATTAAGGCATAATCTTTTAGATATTTAAATAATTTATGTTATATGATCCCTAGATTTAAATTTTCCGGCAGTTATATCGAATAACTTGGAGAGTATTTGAAGCCAAAATTCCTGTACTGGAAACAATCTCACTCAGGTTCACTTACTTGTTTACAATTAGTAACTAGCATTTTATATGTTGATCTTATGGTGTGTGAAAACTGAAAAATATTTATTACAATCTATGAAAAATAAAGTATTATGTATGAAAATTATTCATTAGAAAAAGGTTAAAAATTACAACTGAAAACCTTATTTAATGAGTCGGCAATTATCCATTTGCGGGAGGTAAAAGACTACGAGAATTGTTAAAAAAAATGCCTGTTTTTGAAGGCAGATGGCGTTGCAAAGGCAATACTGATTAATAAATTAGTTTTGGTTAGTATAGCATCCATTTGTCATCGTTTTGGGTCACATAGTCACCGTCGATGAAATATGGATTTCTCATTATACACTGAAAACAAAGTTTAATTAAAGCAATAGGTGAATCGGCTTCAAAGAAGTCGAAGGCGGTCTCATCAGTCGGAACCGTTTTGAGACAATTTTATGGGATGCAAAAGAGTCATATTCATGTACTTCGTTGAAAAAGGAAAACCTATTACTGGATAATATTAAAAATTGCGTTTTTTTCGAAATTAAAAATTTTATGTAGATAAAATAATCCGTCAACTTCATTATTTAACTTCTTTTTATCCATATCAATTTTGTCCAGCTGAACGTGTGATTAACGAGAATTTCAATCTCTCTTTTTCATTATTCAATATGTCGTTTTATTTCGTTACTATATTTCACAATTCGAATCCTACCCGACATATTAATTTGAAGACGTTTTTATAACCCACTTTCCATAAGTTGAACGATTATGTTCTAGTGCAAACATTAGACATTTTGATTGAATTCGCAGTTGGGATGCTTGAAAGTACTGAATCTCAACTTCTTAGGAATTGATTATCGATGGATAACTGTGGAAAATATGATTCCGAAGAAATGTAGTGTTAATTTTTTCTATGTATGGCTGTCTGTCTTTGGAAAACATGGGTGAAGCGACCCCGGGTGACTCAAGCTGTTTGTCTGTATTTCCTGTCCCGTTAGGATCGTTGAAATCATGTCCTCTAGACAGCCTTACGGTTACTTTCAAACCCGTCTAGTTATTCAAATCCCTGTTATTTCGTTACATTCGGTTAATGTCCCTACTCCTCAGGGATTTATCTTCTTTAGGTAATTACGATAATCGTGAGCCCATATTATCCCAGAAATATTTTCCTTTTTTTATGCGATTCACTGTCTCTGATAAACTCAGGAGGCGCACCCCCCCCCCCCCAGGATACCTCAGCGATCCTTCTGTATTTTCCAGTTGCAAAGAGGTCATGCTCTCTAACTTGCGGCTAGTTTTATTTCAGTCGAGTTGAGGATTCATGCCCCGATACCACTAAGACCCGTGTGGTGACTGAGAATGACAGAATAGTCCCACTGTAGCTCATGCATGTCGTAAGAGGCGATTAAAATGGGTACCCAGCTCCTGGGGGTATAGCCGGACACCCTGATCCTGGGGATTATATCAAGGGACCTTAGGGACTTGCCTTCTTTAGGCAAGTACGGGCATCGTGATCCCGAGGCCCCCTAGTGACCTTTCCCATGGGGTTCACTGTCTTTCGTAAACATGGCTAACGTACTTCTCGGATACCCTAGCGATCCTTCCCTATGTTTTGACCCTCCTTCTTGTGAAACAATTTTCGTCTTTTTTTTTTTTTTTCAATTTGTTCACGTTTAGACCGCAGTTTATTCTTGTTTGGCACAGCATAGCCACGTCTGGCTCTTGCGCCAATAACCCCTTTACATTAATTCCCTCACACACTCACTCACAACATGATATCACTAAAGATATGTCGTGTGGCTGACCTAATGATCATTAAATCTGTCGACGCTCCATGCCTTCATGTTGGCATGTTGTGGAAGTTTTGAGAGGGATGCGCCAGCTCAGGTGTTGTCTTAGTCACTTGACCGTAGCTCAATATTAAGTGGTCCGTCGCTAATGACTCTCTTATTGTATCTTAGGCCGATGTTACTAACAACCAGTTATATCCTAGACTTTCAACCCTCTTTCTAGTGAACTATTTTCCCTTTTCCTTCTACCTTTCTTACTTGTACTTCATAGTTAAACATGGTCGGACAACATATTTAAATATAAATATAAATCTTGTGTTATCAGCACATTTCTCTCTCTCTCTCTCTCTCTCCCTCCCTCCTGGGAGAACAGTTGCAAGAAAATTACTTCCCAACTGTTAATTAGCTGGCCGCAGTAGTCTACTAGTCTAGTTATCGAGCGTCATGGCCATTGTTAAAGTCCAGCCCTAATTAAACTTGAGTCCCGTCGTAATGAATAAGGATCGCTGCATGTTTCTTTGGAAAGGGAATTCATAACGTTTAGAGGCGAGAAAGTTATAAGATTGTTGAAACACAACACAGATGCTGTCTTTCTCATGTACTTATGACTTAAAATTATGGAGCCTTAACGCCAATAGCCCTTTAGAGAATTCAAATGAAGCCTTCAGAATTGACGTTAAGCTAAAATATACTTGCATACGCACAGTTGTTCTCAAGAAAAAATTCATCTCTTACATGGGGTATTAAAAAAGTAAAAGTACTGAGCTTCTGACGCTCAAAGAGAGTTTTTTTTCCTACAATGTTGGCTGTACCGCGTTAGAGATAGATATATTTAAGATGAGAATATTTGCGTGATAATGTCCGCCCCCTTCCCCAACAGGCAACGTCGCTAAAGCATCTCTTGGACTGATTCATTTAGGATATCGCCAACTTTCCCCTTCATAGCCCTGATCTGGCACCTTCAGATTTTCATCTTTTCACATCTCTGGGACCCGTGTGGTGACCGGGGATGACAGAATAGTCTCACTGTAGCTCATGCATGTCGTAAAAGGCGACTAAAATGGGTACCCAGCGTCTGGGGGTATAGCCGGGCACCCTGCCCCTGGGGATTATATCAGGGGACCTCAGGGACTTGCCTTCTTCAGGTAAGTACGGGCATCATGACCCCGAGGCACCTTAGTGATCTGTTTCTTTCCCATGGGGTTTACTGTCTTTGGTAAACATGGGTGACGCACTCCCGGGATACCCTAGCGATCCTTCTCTATTTTCGACCCTCCTTCTTGTCAACCATTTTTACCTTTTTTTTCAACTTCACGTCTAGACCACAGTTTATTCTTGTTTGGCGCAGCATAGCCATATCTGGCTCTTGCGCCAATAAAATTTACATTCACTCACTCACTCACTCACTCACTCACATTCACATCTCTGGACCTCATTTGAAGTCTGGAACCATTTATGGGAGGAAAAAGGCTTTCAACCATCAATGAGGTTCAGAATGTCATCATATAATACGTCAGATAGGTGGAGGAAGTGTTTTTTGACAAAGGTGTAAACATTCTCATCTCTTGGTTCACAAAGAGCATTGTGGAAAACTGCAATACATCGTAAAATAGTGTTTGATGTACGTATATGTATTTGTAAATGTTTTTCAAAACTATACTAATTTTTCTATTTTTAAGAAGTTTAGATTCTTATTTTCTGAAAAGCCTCGTATATAGTATAGAAATTTAGCAGGGAAAAAATTAAATTATTTGTCTCTCTTTGCCATTTTTTAATATTATGAAGATTCTCATCAATTTACCTCGAGTGAGACATTAATTAGCACTAAAACATGCGCTTAGAATCATGTTATGCTAGTCTTTGTTTGTCTTGAATCAATTTGTAGTGCAACATTCGAACAAATCACCTTGATACTCTTTCATTTAATTAATCAAACATATCGCCTTTCGAAATATGATTCTCCATATTACCCAAAGCCAAATGAGTTTTTGTCATGTTACATAAGTCGTGCAAATGCCTGGAAGCTTTGCGGTATCGTTTCGGGTTTTTTTCATCCTGCTTTAATGAATCATTAGGTCAAATTTTCTGAACACGGTTCTTGCATTTCGTATCCATTTTTCCAAGGTTCAGGAGATATCTCGGTGTTTTCGCCCCGCAAGTAGGAAAACTCATTTATCATTTTTTTGTCAACTTAATTATGTTATTACATACACTACTAAGTTATGTAAGATAAATAAGCGTTTTTAAATCTGCATGACAAATTATTGCTGTCACATAAGTTGAAAAAACAAAGGACACTTGTTTCTCAAAAAGCATTCGGTTCCAGTAATTTATGGGTAACAAATCGTAATAATTACTTGGATGGGAATGTCTTCACTAATTCTCTTCTCAAGAACTCAAGCATGTTTGAGTTCAAGGTTGAGAACCCAAATATGCGAGGTTCACTTAAAAATACCATTTTATACCGACACTTAATGGATAAAAAGAATTCTGAGTTTCAGATGTAATATAATAAGGTAGTTTATTTTATCTGCTTTTCGCTTCCTTGTGATATAAAGATGAAAATGCATCTCGCTATTTTTAATATACGAGATATGTCTATTAATTAATGAGATTGTGATGTTGCTACAGAAGCACGCATGCTCCAAACGCCAGTGCCCGACTACTGTTTAGCGTGAAAACTTCTATTTCGAATGCAGTGCCTCTTGATTCTGTAAACACAAATCCGTATAACCATAGCCTTCGTTCACATTAGAATCACTTTTTTTTGTTTCGCTAGAAAAATAAGTGATCAATGAATTCTTGTGAAATTTCACATGAAATTTGGAAAAAAACGCTACTAAAATATATAATGTATTAAAAGCAGTGTATGTCGATGAATGTTTGTCACGTTCATGTGCTTTTGAGTTACTTAAGCGTTTTCAAGATGACCGAAAAGACATTGAAAATGTTTTACGCCTGGGTTGCCCTTCCACGACAGAAACGGATGTAATATCGGAAAAAAAATCAATCGGCAATTTGACGTCGGTTAAGTATTCGTGTTATTGCCGAGACTGTAAGAATTGACAAAGAATCCGTTCATAATTTTTTTCAACCGAGACAATGCGTCGGCTCATTCCACATTGTCTGTCAAAAGGTTTCTAGTCAAGTGCAACATCCAAGTGTTAAACTATCCGCCTTATTCGCCGGATCTGGAGCCACGCAACTTCTATCTGTGTCCTAAAGAGAAATCTGCATTAAAAGGAATAAGATTTTAGTCGTTGAAGTTGTGCAAGAGAAGGCGGCACGTGTTCTGAAGGAGCTAACAGAAGACTACTTCCAGCACTATTTCGAATAATGGGAGTTCTCACAGAGCATTATAAGGATAGAGGAGTGTATATTGAAGGTGATAATAAGTAAATATGTGCTACATCTTATATTTTGGGATTAAGAAATATTTGCGCATTTTAAATATCAAATACTTAAATGGTAGTTATTTTTTTAAACTGTGCCTGTGGAAAGCATTTTGAAATTAAGTTATTTAATGTCATTGTAAAAATATTAAAAGGAAGAGAGATTAACCGAATTTAAAAAATTTTGAATATGAAAAAGATTTTGAATTTCAGGGAGTTTATCTATGATGAAAAGATTTCAGAAATAACTAACAGAATCTTTCCTTGTTATTATAAAAAGTGTTAAGATAAGAAATACATTCAATGAGGAAAAATGAGCAATTTATGAAAAGTTAAATAACATTTCCTCTTTAAATTTAAAGGTAATAAAAGTCATTTGATACATCTGTATATTTAGGTTCATATTTATGCAAAGAAAATCAAATTTATAAGCATAAATTATGCAATAGCGATTAATAAACAATTGGCTGTACATTTGGTAGTCATGTACTTACCTTTATGTACATCTTGCATGAACTCTATTGCAATTACAACAAAAAAATTCTGAATGCTTATAAACATAACATTGTATACATTGAACTTAATTTTAATTTCATATTGCATTTCACGAAATTTGAAAATTTCTAAATTTTGTGATTCAAACTTCCCATATTGTTTCCACAAATATTGTGTAACTGAGTGTTTATTAGAAAAAAAAAAATTCTGTACAGGAATTACTTCAATTCAGAGTATCCAAAATAGATACATCTGTGAACTTAGCGAAGTTCTGTCCATTTTTTAAAAAGCAAAATTAAAAAAAAATGTACAAAGGAAGCATTTGAGTGTTTGTTACAGTAAATGATTTTTGGACCTATGGTAAATGTAAATGTTTAAAATTTGATTTCAATTATTTATACTTTAGTGTCCTGTGCAACCGGTGAGCATAATTTACTCGTATATTAAATTTTTTAAATAAAGAATGTATGTAATGATTTGAATGAAAAAATGGTTTGTAATAAGTACAATATATATATATAAATTCTTTGTTATATATTGAAATAAATTTTGTAAAAAATATGGCTATATACTAAGTTTTTTTTCTTCTTAATGTTACTCAACGTATCTAATAGCGTGCAAATGGGTAAAAGTTTTCATTTCTCTAGAAAATGCGTAATTAACATTGTGTAGAATTTTCTTGTAATAAATACTGTGCAGCAAAGGTCCTGATAAATTTTTAATTTATACCATGTTTTTTTTTTGGACGTTAACGTAGAAATTTGTTTACTGATCACTTTTGAAAATTTTATCGAAAAGTAATTTCTTACTGGATTGAAATAAAATGTGTACAAAAATTTATTTTATTTACGTACTACAAGTGATATAACACATCGATCAATAACTCCCGAAACTAACCCAGAGATGGCGCTCGTAGTAAACCAGTAATCAGGTCTTTCTAGAGTACTAATCTTTGCTTGAAACGTGTCAAAATGTTAAGTCGATCGGACCAGGAAAAAGGTTTTTTGAAATGAAGTGAAAAAGGTTTTTTCCAAGTGGGTGCTGCGATTGCTTTCGATGGAACAAAAACAGCAATGAGTCGATGATTCAGAAAGCTGTTTATCGCTATTTACTCGCAACAAAAAAAATTTCTTGCGAAAAAAAAAAAAAAAAAAAGATTTGGAAAAGCGTTGGAACGATTGTATCACCCTAAAAGGTGATTAACAAAAGGTGTTATGTTGATGAATAAAAAAAAATTTTGCAGAAAAAATGTTGTTTTCAATTTTAGACTCGGGAGTTGTTGATCGATGTGTTATTATCTTAAGGCTGTCCAGTATACCCGCCATTTTAATTTCGTGGACGTAATGTTAATCTAATGGAATTTCGACTTTAATTCTCACATTTTTATTATCTGATCTATTTGAATGTAATAAAGTGCATCTAAAAGAGCAAAAAATAAAATATTTTTAAAAATCAGAGGAAAAAGAGAAATCCACAGAAGCATTCATTATTTTTTGCTCTTTCAGATGCATTTTATTAATGCTTCTGTGGATTTTGTCCTCCAATTTTTAAAAATATTTAAAGATATTTTTTAAAATTTGAAAAACTCGCAAACGAATAATCAAAATTGGAGGAAAAAAGTAATTCCCCAAGCATTCACTATCCCTTGCTCTTTTAGATGCATTTTATTGCATTCAAATAGATCAAATCGAAAATATGTGGGAATTTAAGTCGAAATTCCATAGACTTAACATTATATCCACGAAATCAAAATGGTGGATAGAGGAGGTCATTTTAATACCGTGAACATAATGCTAATTCTATTGAATTTCTACCACTTTCCTTAAGTTTTTACTATTTTATTTGGATGCAAAAAAGTACATACTAAAGAGAAAAATATAATAAAGATTTCTGTGGTATTACATTTTCCATCCGATTTTTGAAAATAGTTTTAAAAATTCGATGGGAAAATGTAATTCCGCTGAAATCTTTATTTTTGGCTCTTTCGATGTATTCTTTTGCATTCAAATAGTTAAAACAGTACAGATTTTATAAATGTAGTAGAAATTCCATATAGGATTAACATTACTCTCACGAAATCATAGATGAGGTAAATGAGGTACCCATTTACCGGTCATTTTGATTTTAAGAACATAATTCCATGGAATTTGTACTTCGTCCTCAAATCTAGATTATTTCATCTAGTTGAATGCAATAAAGTGCACCCAAAAGAGCAGAAAATATTGAAGATTATGTCGAATTACAATTTCTCCCAAAGTGTTGAAAATATTTTTAAAATATTGCGTTTGTAGTTACAATCGCGTCAATAAAATAGACGTAAAAGTAATTTAAAAAAATCAGAAAAATTGCAATCGGTCAGACACCTTCATTATTTTTTGCTATTTGGGATCCAATTGATTGCAATCAAATAAATGAAATAATCTAGGATATGAAAGTAGAAATTTCATGGGATGAACAGGAAGTTCTCGAAATTAAAATGGCCGGTTGAGGCGATTTCGCGCGTGTGCGTCATCTTTTGTTTAGTTCATCTTTAAATAAAAACATGATTTTAAAAATAAAAAAAATAAAAAATAAAAAAATATTTATATTTTTTATATATGCAATTCAAAACTATTCCCATGTTTTTTAACATTTAGGAGACGCATCACGAACATTAAACTGCAAATTGACTTGATTTCCTGAAATATTTATAAAACATATATAGGCTGTTTACATTTAACTCATTATTATAAAAGTATTTTATGCTCAAAGAAAGGCACGCACTTTGGAAAGAGTTTTTTTTTCTTTCGCACGCGTTTTTACACCCATAAAAACATTTAGTACTTTACTTATCATTTTTTTTTTTCGTTGCCTTGCTGTAAAAACACGTATTTATTTGCATCCCAAGTTTTGTGCACATTAAAACAAATCAATAATTTTGCACACTTAAAGTTTTGAATCATTTGTACTTAAAATATAAAAACTACTTGAACGACATTTTTGCTGTTATTAAATATTAAACTTTCTTCTTAGCGACTAAAATTTACTTTTGCTGTTTACTCGGCGTTGCTAGGTTTAGTTGAATGCTTTTCAGATTTCAGTTAAACGGACATATATTAAGCGCATTTCGCATTTCTTACCTGAAAATGCATGTTTGAATTTTCAGAATATCAGGCTTTTACTTTATGTCATCTGAGATTTCAAGATTTTCTCTTGCAAATATTTCTTTATACATCTGATATTTTCAATCCTATACGACTCCATAATTTCTGTTATTTTTCAATTGCGAGTTCTTAAAAACTTATTTCGAATACAAACCAATTATGGATCCTGATATCTAATGTGGTGAAAATTTCTTCATTCCCTGGAAATCGACAAAGAATGAGACAACTGAGAGGCATCTGAAAAGGAAATAGCTTAATCAGAATTATCAAAAACACTTCAGGGAGTTAAGCCTATTATAACATTATATCGATACCGATACTTCTTTTTTTGTTTTATGCAGTCAATTTCCTTCCAGGAGATATTTTCTTCCAATATACTTTAAAGATTTTCACGCAACCACCCTGAAAAAAAATTTCCGTCAGAAACAAAATGTCGTTTTGAACGCATTGCTCTTTTCTGCTCTTCAGCGCAATAATTTACATCGAAATCGTTGTTCTAGAAATCACAAATAGAAGACATAGATTAAAATTTTTAATATTTGTACTTTTTCTCGAATTATTGCAACTAGAAGTGAAGTATAGCCTACAAGAAAATTTTAAAGGATGAATCCTTCCAAGTGGATTATTGCTGCAATAAACGTAAAAAATGTTTTCGAAATTCACGAAAAGCCGAATGGAGAACATTTTCTCGCTGGTGCAGAAGGGGAATTTCTGGGAGATATCTTAACGAAATTGGATGTGGATTTTGATGTTGTTACTCCAAAAGATTACGAATTCGGACGCGAAGTCAGTCCAGGAAATTGGTCTGGTGTGATAGGAATGGTTGCCAGAGGCGAGGCCGACATCGGGGTTGGCGGCCTTGGTGTATTTGCGGATAGATTTCGCGTCGTTGATTTCAGCTATCCGTACGGCACTGATGGCGTGACTTTTGTCACATTAAAACAAACAGGTAAATGGGAATCTCTTGATTTTATCAATTTTTTCGATCTCTTGACTTGGATGTTTCTACTGGCTAGTCTTCTGTTTACGTCTGCTGCATTGTGTATGATTATGAGACGTGTGGAATCTTTCGCCAGTGTACTGTTCAGTTTATACAGCAGCATATTAAGACAACCTTTGACTTTGCGCCAACGAGATATCAAAATGAAATTTATCATTTCTACTTGGCTGATACTTACAAGTGTAATATCTTCTTTATATTCCACTGGCTTACAAGCATTTCTAGCCAAGCCATCAGGTGTCAAAACTGTTGAAACTTTTCACGAGCTTTCAGAAGCTGTGGACAAAGGCACTCTACGCGCCTTTGTTCCTAAAACTACTTCTGCTTTTCAGTTAATAATGAATTCCACTGATGAGTCCATTCAACATATCGGAAGGAAGATAGCTCAAAACAATTGGTTTCTCACTACTAAAGAAATGGTTTCACATCCATTGCAAAGTCCGGATTCAGCTACAATTGCTGGGAGAGGTCTTTTCAGATTTTTTTTTCAAGTAGGGAATTTTAAATCACAAGTCCTGTTGTCGAAACACGATGCTTATTTCTTCGTTAATGCATTTGCAATTCGAAAAGACTTCTGTTGTAAAAAGGAACTGAGAAGAGCAACGGGACGGTTAGTGAGTGCTGGAGTTCATACGAAATGCTTCAAAGAGGCCTCTTTTAAGAATTGGCTGTCTCTACCGCTTCGCCTCAAAGATGTCGAAGAAGATTTTGTGCTCTCTATTGAAGATTTCACTGATGTCTTGTTGATGTTTTCCGTGGGTTTATTCCTTTCTCTCTTGGTATTTTTCGCAGAAATATGTATTTACCACCGAAAAAACCGGCGATCGAAAGAAAAGGAAATATTACTCACTCGTAATACTGCATTTGAATTAGTCTCTGATAAACTTTTCTTACAAAGTGACAAACATTTTTCAAGATAAGCAAACTTCAATGCACATTTGGTCAAAGATCCTTTTCTCGCACATTTCAAGGGTTTGTGATGTGTTACACAAATAGCACTCTAAAAATTTAACGATTATAAAAATGCAAATAATTCACAATGCTTGTTTCATTCGACGGTTCAGGATTATCATTTTTCGGATAATGTGATAATTTGTATTTTAAAAGTAAAAAAAAAACAAAAAAACAATTAATTTCTTAAAATTTTTCAAGAAACACTCAAGGTGTAGTAAAATAATGCATGACAACTTATCTAAAAAAATTCAGAATTTACGCTTTCAGTAATTAACGAGTTAAATCTAAATTCTTGAAATATGTTTTACAAAAATAAATCCTTAATTTCTCTCACTTGATTTTTCAACTTTAGAAGAAAAATATATAGATTACTACGATCATTTTTCTTCATTAATGCTCTTTATTAACTGCAATATGTGTGGAAATTAAAATAACAGCTATAAATTCTAAGAATTAGAACATTTTAGTTACCGTTATGGAAATCACATATGATATTTGCAACACTACGTCTTGTAGAGAATTCACCATATCTTTGTAAAACTCTTTTTCTTGGTGAGACTATTATACTTACTGCTTCTATGAAAGAGAATAATGAGCATTACTTTGACTTTTGATGGAACTTTTCTTGTTCTTTAACTTGTGAGTTTTTTTTTTTTATTTTATTTTCGATCCACCTTTTGTGTCTTTGTTTTAGTAGTATTGAAAGAACTATATTTCATTACCCGTAACCATTGATTTCAGAAAGTATCGATCATTTTCAGCGCCTGAAATGTTGTCTCAGTAACGTGTATCTTATTTTTTCATTGGTGAAAGTGTGTGGAACGAGTTTAGTACAGACTTGTTTTAACCAAATTTTCACGAAAGATGACTCGAATCGTTTCTTTGATGATTTTTAAAGACACTTTCATCATTCTTTGTGACGCACAACGATTGTTTGCCACTAAACCATGAACTTTTTAAAATTAAATCGAGTGCCCTTGTTGAACTTCACTTCCGGTTTATTTATTTTTCAAGTCTAAGCCACAGAGTTAAATCTTGTTTGGCGCAGCATAGCCACATCTGGCTCTTACGCCAATAACCTTTACATTCACTCCGGTTTAATTATAATCTATCAGCTTATATCTTCTGTCCAACCAATGTACCAAGGGAAGAAATTTGATATATCTATTGAAATACAAATCATCTCAAGCTTGTTGTATCAATGTGTATGTTTTTGACGTAATTTTATGAAATTTGTGTTAAAATATAATATCTTTTTGTTCCATTTTAATAACTCAACATGAATCTTTTATAATTCGTGAAGGAATGGTCGTATCTTTTCAGCTATTTTAATATACGAGAGTAACTGTTGACAACGCATCGACAGATTATCGAGAGCGATAACACAGAAGACGCAATCGCAGGCTGTCTTGAAAATTCTTTGATCCACTGAGTGCGTATGGGCTTTCTGACATTCCAGACAATTATAATACATGTCGAGAAAAAAAAAGGGTCAATCATCCTGACTTCAGTGATTTTGAGGAAATTACTGTAATGAATGTATGAACGTTGTACCTATGTTCGAGCCGTAATTTAATCCAAGAACTTAGTACTAATCAATGGGTCCTGCAGCATTTAAAATTCAAACGGACCTGGAATCCTTTACATATGAAAACTGAAAATTGATTCTGATGATAAAGGTAGTTTTTTTCACTAGACTTGATAAGACTGTTGTTCAAAATTATGAAATATTATTCGCTTGCAGTCCTCGTGTTGTTATACTGCGAACGTTCGTCTCACCAATGAAATAATGGTGTAGTTTGGCTGAGATACCGAAAAACCTGTAAGGCATTCTTCATCTACAAATCAAATGGTCAGTTTTGTCTCTCCCCTCTCTACCCTAACTATCCTTCTCTATTTTCGACCCTCCTTCTTGTCAACCATTTTTACCTTTTTTTTTCAACTTCACGTCTAGACCACAGTTTAATCTTGTTTGGAGCAGCATAGCCATATCTGGCTCTTGCACCAATAAACTTTACATTCACTCACTCACTCACTCACTCCCTTCTCTTAATTTTTATTCTAATTTAGACTCCTAAAACTAGGAATTATAAGCAAATATTTGTCTACACCTTGTTGTCTTATCACTTTATTTAACATGGGGTGTTTTCTTTTCTACAATATAATTAATTGTATTGCTTTGAGCCTCTAATTAAATGTTACTCGGCACAAGCAATCTATAAAATTATTTTTAATTTTTCGACTCACTGGTTGGAGTTGGGCAAATCATTTTCTTTTGGTGTTTATATTTTAAACTAGCCAGATTTCTTAAATGAAACTATCACTGATCACTTTTGATTTTCCAAAATTTTTCAATTTAGTTGTAATATATGTGTAATAATGTTCTTTTGGTTCAAATTATATTGTATATTATCAATATCAAAATTTCAAAAAAAAAAAAAAAAAAAAAAAAAAAAAGTCAATTACATACTAACATTAAAACTAAACCACAATAAAGTAGATATAAACTATCAATTTTGTTTTTTTTATCCGAATTCGTTCAGAAAACGTCAAAAGCGTTCCATTTTGTAGCTAATTTTTTAAATTTTGTGTATGCATATGTTTACCCTCATTATATATACTCTCCAAACACCTGTTACCTATTGTCGATAACACGATATGGTCGATTTCGTGTTCCCCGCTTCTAATTCCCAATCACTCCGTGTGATGACAATTGTATTAAATTTAAAATGAGAATAACGAATAATTGTGTTTGATGTATATTGGTTGAACTCTCAGTATATTGATTTGTTGTTAGTCACTTAGCGTGATGAGATGGTTATGTGCTATATACCACAAAATTAATTAGAATAAATTACTAAATAAAAGAATCAGTAAAGTATTATGAAAATTACTATTGTTAATGTAAGGAATATTATATGTGTAGAAAGATATTTCTGAGCTATACATTTTTTGTCGAAACTTATTTATATCTTATAATGACATTTCCGTTTGCTGGAAATTTTGTTAAAATTGTTTTCAATTCAATTGTTATATTTAATGTATCGAATTATTGAAATGTTTGATTGCACGTTTTCACTTATTTTGTTAACGAAAAACCTTTCAAGACTGAAATAATAATGAACATATTTTATTTAAGAAAAAAATATGTCTAAAATTTTAAAAAAGAACTATTTGGATATTATGCTTTAGATTTTAATGACTTAGAATTTTAAGCTTATAATAATCTACTATTTTTATTAAATTTAATGAACGATACTTTCCTTTGCTTACATTGTCTTTTTGATATGCTTAGACAATAATTTGACTGTGTAGATTATCTGTAATATGAAAATATATTTCTGAACTCTCTGCTAAGCTCAATAAAATCATTTTAAAAACTTGAATTATTTTGGCAAGAATATTTGCATCGATTGCTTTTGTCGTTCGGAATTTTTTAAAAATCTTGTTTCAATTTTCTTTTTGTTTTTTATTGTAACTTAATTTTAGGAGAAAATACTACAGACGTCGAATTGCTATATTCAAGCCAAACTTGAAGTGCCTAAACTTATAGATGTCCCCTGTAATTTACGGTAGAGTAATTAAATATATATCACTGACAAGGAGTGTTAACACCTTGCTTTTTTGATCAATATACAATATTATGATCAATATTTCAGACATTATATGAAATTCAAAGTTTTATTCAAAATTTCTTTATCTATAAAAAAAAAAAAAAAAAAAAAAACTGTTCAGTATAGATTAATATATATTTATTTTATTTTTTCCTTTAATGACGACAAAATGGCACTTTTTCTTAAGAGATATCTAATTTAAAAATTTATTGTTCACCTTAATTTCTGAAAATACAAATATTTTATCGTTTGCCTTAATTTTATTATTCAATTTAATAATTAGATTTTTAGTGCTGAACGTCTGCTTTCATTATTTTTATTGCTTAAAGTTGGCACTTTAAACCAAAAGTAAAAGTTTGTATTTAGAAGTTTGTGTTTTTTTTTTATTCTTACAAGACGCATTGATTAAATGGTTTTATTAACATCGCACTAGAAGCATCAGAAAAGCTACTTGCAGCTGACCTCGTAACTTTGAACCAAAGTCAAGTGACGAGGACGACACATGAGCTGACACCTCCCTCTCCGAATTTCCACACAACGCCCGCCAATGGGAGGACTTAGAGCCTCGACAGATTTAACGTGTACCAGCCCCGGTTACACAATGGGTCTTTACTAATATCAAGGCTCGAATCCGCACTTGACGAAAACCGCGACCATGACCGTTAAGGTACCCCAGCCACTTTACGAGATGACGAGGATTGAATAAACAAAAATGAGATTCTGCAAATGATGAGAATTTATAATAGAAATTGTAAATTAATCCCTCAAGACATTGTGCGTTATTTATTATGGCTATAGGTATTATCAAATTTACAATTTCTATCAAAGCCGATGGTAAGCTTTTTGAAATTTAACAAAATCATTAGTTGAGTTAAAGTTAAATAATTTAATAGAAACAGTTTCATAATTGCTTATTAGGTTAGCAAAAAGAACGAACGTGAATTTTGCATTGGCAGTAATCTTTATTTTTATTCAAAATTGAAATAAATTTTTATTTTCAATTGAGGTCGAAAATCGCATTTTGTTATAGTTGAATATTTCATAATTTCGGTCTTTGAAAAGTTTTTAATTTCTTTTCTACATTAATGAGTAATGGAGAAATTAGGAATTTTATAAAACTAGACGTTAACATTTAAATTTAAACTAAAGGAAGTGGGCATTCAAATTCAAACCCTTTTAATTACTAAAAAAAAAAAAAAAAAAAACTAATTTACCTAAAATTATTAAGGTCAATATATTAATATATTTAGGTATCATATTAGCGATACAATTTTATCAAAACAACATGTTATCATACATTGTCTTAATAAAATGCTATCAATATTAAGGCTCCCGTTTACCCGCCATTTTGATTTCGACAGCTTAATGTTAATCCTATGGAATTTCGACTTTAATTCTCACATTTTTGCTGTTTCATCCATTTGAATGCAATAAAGTGCATCGCAAAGTAATTCGAGATATATAAAAAAAAAAAAAAAAAAAAAAAAAAAGTTTTTTAAATAAGCATTTTTAAATGGTGGCAAATTTTAATAAAAAAAAATATTGAAATATTAGATAAAACTTTGTAAAGAAAACCTCATATTTCTCTCGTCTTTAAGATCAATCTCTCTGTGTATTTTAATATATCTTCCATAGATGGCGCCAGGTTGCTACACAAATTGCATTATTAAAAAATTATTGAAATATCAGTTAAAACTGTCGCAAATGTCTAAATATAGCATTGTTAGGCGAGTAAGAACGATTCCCAAAGTTTCAGAGCTCTAGCTTATTGGGAAGTTGGTTAAATTAACGATCGAAAATTTGATGACACACACACGCACACTCCAAGTGAAATACAGAAAAACGTATTGAAAATAATGAAGGTTTCTATGAAATTACATTTTCCGTCCAATTTTTAGAAATATTTTTAAAGACCGGAAAACTCGCAAACAAATCATTAAAATAGGGGTAAAAATATTTTTAAGAATCGGATGGGAAAAGTAATTCCACAAAAACATTCATTATTTTTTGCTCTTTTAGATGCACTTCATTACATTCAAATTCATTGAATAACAAAGATGTGAGCATTAAAGTCGAAATTCCGTAGGATTAACATTAAGCTGACGAAATCAAAATGGCGGGTAGACGGGAGCCTTAGTAATTGCAACTTTTACTAACGCGACCATTGCAGTGTTAAGACCTTTGAATGCCAATATCTCAATCTGCTTTGATGTAAATTTCTTGAATTATTATAAAAGAAATAGTAAAAACATATTTTGTAACTTCAGCAGCTTATTCTACGTACATATATTTTATTCTAAAGATTGATTTAGAAATATTTTTTCACAAGTTATTATTTCCTAATTAAGCATGTAATATCTTAAAAATACGCTAAAACTAAAAATCATTTATTAAAACTTCGAATCCACGTAATGCATAAATTTTTGTAAATATCTTGTAGAAGCATTTGTCAAAAGTGTATTGTTAATTTCTGGCAAAGTTGCAATTTTCTGAAAACACAACTTTTTAACTGAAGTTTTATTTGAAGTTTTTCTTATATATATAAAAATCTCAATATATATATTTGCTGTTTTAATAAAGTCGTAGAGAACTATTTTAAACTTAAAAAAATCAGAAATTAGTTCTGATTTTAAACTACACTGAAAATAATAATTTAAAATTGTTTTAATGACACTGTTTTTGAAAAGAGTACTTAAAGCGAAACATACTAAGCTAATTTCAAGTGAAAAATAGTAAACCAAAGGATTACTAATATATCCAAGTATGAAGGTAATTTTAAATTCTATCATGCATTTAAAACACCTCCCAGATATAGTTTTTTTATGCAAGATAGACAAAAAAAAAAAAAAGGAATATTTCTTTCAAAGTGTGCACTAATAATCCATATAAATCTTTTGAAGACCAACGCCATATCATTTCTGAAAGTATGCCAATTAGAGCAGTACTCGTATAATTAATTTATCAATGCATAGTTTCTGCATAGTTCAATGCATATCAATGCATTAGACATAGTTTAGAAATTACTAGACATTGTCTCCAAATCTTTGAGTAGTATACTTTCGGAGTTCGTTCTAAGTCTATAACAGGTGTGGGCATGGCATTGCTCGTGAGCCACGTGTAGCTCTCACAGGCCAATGATGCGGACCTTATGCAAATAATATAAATGTACGAATGATGGTAAACTATTCAAAAAGTAAATAGTTAACTAATCTATAGTATTATTAGTAAAAGTTATTAGTAAACTAATCGATAAAAAAGTAATCATTTTATTTCATTTCTTGTTATTAAAGAAAATGAATGGTGTTATTCAAAAACATAAAAATATGGTTTTGTTTCTTTCGTACAATTTTGTAAAGAAATTCTATACAAGTTGGATGAATTCTTAGATAATTACATAATTTAAATTTATAAAGCTATCGTAAAGTATCCAGCCATTGAACATAACTTACGCCAACTCATCAGCCTAAAATGCATCATTAAAAGTTATTAAAAGGATCTCACAAAACTATCATATTATTCTGAGCATGCTGCAAAGAATTTGACTTGAGTAAAAAAAGACAATCGTATGAATATTCTCTTTCTCTCTCCCTCCTCTCTCTCTCTCTCTCTCTCTCTCTCTCTCTCTATATATATATATATATATATAAGGTACAGCCTTAAATATGTAATCATAGTTCTTTAACTTTACAATCTATTCATATAAGTAATAGGACTTTTTTTATATATCTTCCATAGTTTATGGAGAAAGTTTTTCTCCTATTTGTAATCACTAATCAATCTTTAGTATTAACTATGTATTCTGCAAAGCACATATAGAGATCAAGTGACTAATTGTTTATTAACATCGCACTTAGAAGCAACACAAAATCTATTGAGGACGGGTCTCGTAATTTTGAACCCAAGTCAAGTGACGAGGATGACATCTGATCTGGAACCACCCTCTCCAAACTTCCGCACCACGCCGAATGGAGGACTTGAAGCCTCAACAGACCTGATACCACTGAAAGCCCGCCGTCTAAAGGGGCCGAATCATGTTAAAGGGGCCAACGGTGTGTTTTGGTCGGTGTGTCCGGAGGTTTGGGGAGGGAGGGCTGTCCAGCCGGTGTGTTTTGGAGGTTTGAGGAGGGAAGGGCCAACTGACGTGGCATCCTTGTCACTTGAATGAGGTTCAAAATTACGAGGTCTGATGCAAATAGGCCTCGTCTTACCTCTCAGTGCGAAGTTAATAAGCAATCATAATCACATCGCGGTTCAGGCGATAAGCATTCAGAAATTTTACTACTGAAAAAACATATAGGTAGTGACCGTCGCTTCTCAACACTTCCTCGAAATTGTCGTTGTCGGATTGCTCCGGATGAAGGATAATTTGTAATAGCCTAAACTGTGTTTTGTGTTGAATTCAGAGTTGCGACTTGAGTAATATGTTTATTTGACTTACTCTCTCCAGCCTAAATTATCGGTAAATTTCATCGAGCGAAGCTGCAATCATGAGGTTTTTATTGAAACTGTTTTAAATCGCCTTATTTATTTCTCTAGTTTAATTAGAAACTACCACTAAACGCCAAGTGGTTACAGACACCCCGAATATAAATAAAGCAAGTTATTTTAAAAGTACTAACAAATAGATATTTCTGATTAAATTTGTATACGTGAATTATTTTTTAATTCTTTTTTACCGTAAGATCCATTTTGGGTGATATTATATGGCTCCACTGAACAGAATATCGTATTTCTGAGCATAACTGTCAGATACTATCTTTCGAATTTCTCTGCAATATGCACCCTTTTCTCAATAATCGATTTTTCTTTCTTAGTTATTTGGTTATTTATATCTTGGAATGTGATCCGCATTGTGTGTATGTGGGCGCATTGATCCATAGATTTTATTAAACTTTGGTTCCTTCTTGAATGTCTAAATATAAAATTGAAAATTAGCGGGGAAATGTACGAACATAAGTGCAGGAATTTTAGAGATAAAAAATGCACAACTACAATAGGCGCGTGTTATGTGAGTATTAGAACAGAACAATTAAGTGAAATATCACTCATCACCAAGGTGTATCATTTAAGTTAGAGTTGTGAAGCTACAAATCTTATGGAAACGAATTTAATTTTAGCTTAAGAATGATTTTTCTCATCATAAGAATACAAAGTTGTTGGTTTAAATATTGATGTCCCACAATTTCAATACATGTGAATGATAATCTGTATTACGTCATAGCCGCGGAAACCTAGTGATTATGTCCGAGGACTCGCGACTGGCAGTTTTCGTCGAGTCGTGGGTTCGAGACTTGATGACACTGATGACCTGTCGTGTAGCCGCGCTGATGCACGTTATATCTGTCGAGACTCGAAGTCCTCTCTTGGCTTGTGTGGAATTTAGAAGATGAATGGGCTAGCTCAGGTGTCATCCTCGTCACTTGCCCGATGCTCAAAATTACGAGGTCCGTCACCAATAGTCCTCGTGTTGCTTCTAATGCGACATTAATATACATTAATTGATTCCTTGGCTTTTTTATGTCCATTTCAACTCTTGGTGTTTTTTTCTTCTATACGGTACGAAATATTATACAGATAACAAGATGTGATTATTTATGAAAGCAATATAAAAAAAAGGTGATAACCATTTTTAAGAAAAGTTTCAATTCCGTATAAATTACAAATCTTAAAAAATAAATTTCAAATATCAAACCATTTGATAATTCATTCGCAAAATTTGTTACTTATTTGGAAGGCTATATTGAAATATGTATTATTTATATTGAGTACTATCCCCGTTCAGTGGACCTTTCATTGGAAAAGTATTACATATTAATGTCGTAAACAATTTTCAGTTACCATATTATTTGACTAGATACTAGTAATGATAGCACAGAGAGTGTTCATCATACTTTAATAAATAGATAATAGAAATACGTTATATTTGCAATTCAGCTGAAGTAAAAATTTCACTCTCTCAAATCTTTTTATTTGCCAAAATTTGAGGTTGTTTTGTGACGTATTTCTTTCATTATTAAGTTCTACAGCCCTTTTAAAGCTTAATTAAAGATACAATAAGTTTAAATTCCAATTGAAGATGCGTAAAAGCAAGAAAAAACATTTTATTATCTACCACAGAATATGCATGGCTACCCTCTTTCAATACCTCTTTACTCGGTGAATTTTCTTTTATATTCTAAGAACAAAGTCTTAGCTTACCAAATCAATCGTTCGCATTTAAACTGTTCTCGATAACAGTAGATTCTAATCTTAGTACTTTAACTGGAATTCGCCTCAATCCAAAAGTTTAGTTACGATGATTCAATCCAATCTACAAAGATATATCCGCTTGTCGTTATCTTCCCACGGGTGACGCACTCCAGGGATACCCTAGCGATCCTTCTCTATTTTCGACCCTCCTCCTTGTCAATCACTTTTATCTTTTTTTCAACTTCACGTCTAGACCACAGTTTAATCTTGTTTCGCACATCATAGCCATATCTGGCTCTTGCGCCAATAAACTTTACACACACTCACTCACTCACTGTCGTTATCTTCCATATCTCTTTTCACTTTCAATTCTACATTTGCTTATGTATCACTATCTCTAATTCAATTCACCAAACTCCTTGCCTTTATCTCTTTTACGAAATCACGTTTCATTGGGATTGGGAAAGAATTGTAATTTTATGTAATTCAAATTGATATAATGTCCCCGATGTAAGTGAGTAGAAAATCGCGAATAGCCCAACGTAGAAGTTTATAAGGTTTATTAGTTGCATTCGCAGTTCATTCAGAAATCTTAATTTCGTCTTCGAGATCAGTGAAGATCTGAAAGTAAAATATACTTTCCATCTTGTCATACATTCAGGAATGTTCTGCGCACAGAAACACGATTGCAAAGGATCTTTCCTATCCCACGGGTGCAGCTTTTACAGTAATTAGTAAACGTGAGTCACGCACTTCAGGGATGCCTTAGCGATCCTTCTCTATTTCCGACATTCCTTCGCTTCAATAAATTTTAATTTAATTTCCTTTTTTCCACCTAATGTCTGAATAACAGATATTCATATTTAAAATTATAAACATGATAAATTTATTTAATCACTCTTTTCTCGTTATTTGAAATGTAAATCATAGTATTATAACTCGTTATTCACCATTTTATCTTTTAAATTTGTATATTTAATTTGCATATTATTTACTGTGACTATTCACTTTCTGACCCGCATATTTGCCGTATGTGTATTTCCTTATCCTTTTCAAGACCGGCGCATTGTCTTAGAGGAAAAATTTCCGGTACGGATACTTTGTCAATTCCTACAAACTCGGCAATCGTACGAATATTTAACTGACGTTCAGATCGAAACTGATTACCAATTCCTTCGATATTGTCATCCGTTTTTGACGCGGAAGGGAAACTCGGGCGGAATCAACTTCAACTTCTCGATCATTTTGAAAACGCTTAAACCACTCAAAAGCCCGAGTATGCGATAAACAATAATTGTCATACAATTTCAATAAAAAGTTTTAATCGCATGTTTCCAATTCTCACGCGAAATTGAACAACATAATTTCCTGTGATTTTTTTTTCCGTAGTTCATTTATAATTTTTCCAGGGAAAAAAAAAAAAAAAAACTCTAACGTGAACGAAAGCTACGGGAGTAACTTAAAGTCTATGTGTATTAATTGTAAGTAAATTTAAATGTTTCGTGTATTATTTTGATTTAATTTCCCTTTCTTTTCAGTATCTTGAGAAAAGGTTTGGCAAAACACTGCGAAGGATATGCTCTTTAAGCTTCTCTTTGCAAGTGGTAAGTTCTATAATTCCAATTATTAATGGTATTCATGTTCGATATAAGAATGTACTTTTGGCTTCAATTTAACCTTTAATGATTGTTTAAAGCAAATGAGATTGCAATATTTGAATTCTTAAGGCCTGTTCTAACTTTTAAATTTCCTCTCAAATTTAAATTTTAATATCTGAAGAAATCTAATTGCTAGATTTCCATTTTCTATTAGAATTTATAAAATACGGAATTATTCAATATTTATGATAATTTACGTATTATCGTAAGTGATCAATTTATACATTTCCTTTCAAAAAATGCTGCGTATCTAAAAATTTATTCACATTTAAAAATTTGAGATGAAACGTGTTGTAATCAATAACATTTTCAGGGTTAAAATTTACGTTTTAGTAAAGTTTTCTTAAATTTTTTAAATATACAGAAGCACAGTAAAGAAAACTATTTTAATTCAATAGTCGTTTAGTTAATAAATTAATTTGTTAGACTATTTTTTATGTATTCCTTCAAATTTTTAGAAACTATTTGCAAACCACCAAATCTGAGGAAACGAACAAGTTTCAAGTTAGGCTCTATTCATTGAAACCTTTAAAAATTAAGTTTGTCTTTGAGTAAAAAAATATTTCGATTGTTTAAATATTTAAATTACTAAGTAACGCTGAATATTTAAGTTAGTAAATATATTAAATAAAAAGATTCGTATTTAACGTTATAAGTACACCAATATGAATAGAAAATATTTTCTGTTTTTTAGTATGTAATCTTTTAAATGCTAAATAATTCTTGCTTTTGTTTAGATTTTATACACTGCGGTATGCTTGTATGCTCCGGCTCTGGCACTAAGTGCTGTGACTAGCCTCTCCCTTTGGACATCCATCGTCACAGTGAGTGTTGTGTGTACGTTTTATTGTGCTCTGGTAAGTATCAATTACATATCTTTTTCATCATACTTGGCTAAACACCCACTTAATTGTGTGGCGTCTTCCTAATTACTACTCTTTTCCCTCATCTTAAATGACCGCAATAGCATCTAGTGGTCCTAATCACGAGCTGTCTGTGTTGCATCTGAGGACCCGTGGGCTCGAGTCCTCTTGCAATTGAAACCCTCCGAAGGGTAGAGTTGATGCTCATTACATCCTTAGAGATTTCTTGTCCTCCATCGGCTGGGGGAAAAACCCCACCGTAGTTATTTGCTGTTTAAAAACAAAGTGACCTTTTACACCACATCTGCAGTTTTAACCTTTAATCACAGGGTATTTATTCTATATTTCTAAATTCATATTGTTTTAATGATTTAAACAAATGTTTGGTGCAGCATAGCCTGCTTAGGCTCTTGCGCCATCAAATTCAACATTCACTCACACTCACTCACAGTCCTCCCATCGGCACAAAGGGGAATTTTGGAGAGGGAAATGCAGCTCAAGTGTCATCTTTGTCTCTTAACGGAGGCTCTAAATTACGAGGTCAGTCACCAATACTCCTCATGTTGTTTCTAAGTGAGACGTTTACAAATATTCATTAAAAACTTCCATCACATGTTAAATTACAAACCTAAAGTCTCTAACACTTTGATGATTATGAACGAGCCCAGCTCGCATTCGATTAGTGCTCCAAAATGCCCGCAGAAGAGTTCAGTTCATCCGAAGTATTTCGGCTTAAATGATTGCAGGCGCATCCTACACACAAAGAGAAAGTTTGTCCCAATGTGCGGCTGATGAACTGAGTTCGTCTGCGTATAATACCCTGCTTTATTTGATTTTCGAACGATATCTACTGACAAAATTTATTTAGTTTGATAGAAAACAGATGGCACCGTGGAATTTTTTGGGTAATTTATGAGCCCCATGAATTTTTTTGCAAAATGAGGGGGAAAGGTACCCATCTAATTGTTGTTGATCTAAGTAATTTTCTTATGTAATTTTGATCCAGTTTGTTAATGGAAGAATTTAAAAGGGAAAGCTACATAATTCTGACGATAAATAAGTTTGATGATGATACACATCTGATGAATAATTCCATGTTTCAAAGTGTTTCACACTCAAAAAGAGTTTTAGGTAGATATAACAAACGTTTCATAATGTTTTAAATTGCGTGTATAGATATTTTACAGACTAATATTTCTAATATTTATCATTTACTGATTTATTTAAAATAGCCGGTTAATGTTTTTGTAAATATTACATAAATGTACCTCAAATAATTCTTTAAGGACTATCTTTTAAAAGGGAGCGAACTATCCCTATCATTATCAAGAAAGAGTGACATTTTAAAAGGCTACTCGGTGGAAACTGTTGCCACTTTCAGCGACCCTTTGATCGTAGCACTGCGCTTTATAAGAGAGCGAAAACTGTTGATTCTCCGAAACGTCAAAGGGTTAATTTAGTCTAAGCACAGATATATACAATTTTCAATCCATTAAAACAGTCACTGGTGCTCCTTAAAGCATTTATTTATGCTGTAAAGGGAAACGCTCTCTCGCAGTTCACGGTCATTCAACACGTTTGCCAACAAGTTTACGCGGATACTCGGGGCCAAGACGAACTAGTTACTTAATGATATCTTCAGCTTCAAGTTATGACGAGTCGGATCGTTACGCCCTCAATATTAAATTATGTTTTACACATGTATAAGAACATTCTGCGTACAATTCAATTATTTCTCCCTCCTGCTACTGTTCTGCTAAATTCGTTATAACATTTACATGCATTCGGTTTTCCAATATCACTTCATTACACTTCTCAGTCAAACTGATTTGCATAGTCATATTTCCTTTGATTAGGTCAAGGTTTTATTTTTGCTAAAACTGAATCATAAAGAGTTTTTAACATTCAGATATATGTATTGTTACGAACCTGAGATTATGCTTAAATACAACATTACTCTATAAAAAAGTGACATTTACTGAGATTTCATTGAATATCAAGGAAACCTTAAGCAATAATCCTGAACTGGCGAAGATCTTAGCGACTTGTCGAAAAATCAGGTGATTTTTGGAGACAAAATGAAGGTTTTCGAAAATGCTTGAATCTTGTCGATATCTCGATGTGGAGAAAAGTTACGGATTTCTGACGAATTTTTCTGTGACATTATATCTGGCTGGAACAGCTATAAATCGGAGATATACGAAACCTGAGCGAATCCGTTGAGAAGCGACCAGAATCTACCACGATTGCCGAAAGATCTTAGAACGTATGTTTGATGTGCGCATTATTTCTTTGAAGTTTTGTGGAGGGGCGATCTATTAAGCTGGGAAGTTGAGCATTGGTGAAAGTTCTGTCACTGATATTACAAATGGTGTTTTGTATTTGTATTATTGATCTGCGCTAGTCATATGTTTGATCCTGTTGTGTCACTAATCTGTTCAAATTTTACTACCTATGTTTCTTCTAATCCTAAATATTTGTGAATAAAGTATCAGTTACTAATATATTTTATGTTGGACTTTTTTTAAAGTACATCCGTTGAATAGAATTTTGTAGCAGTATTTTTAAGTATCTGTTTATGTTAAGTAAATTGCTATTATATACCTAATTATGCTAGAGCATTTAATAATCAGTTAATGTATTTATATTTGTAATTCACATCTCAATTTTCTAGATTTCTGCTTAGCAAATTCTCATTAGTAATACATCTATAATATTAACTTACCTTCCCCCCCCATTTTTAATAGCAAAATTAGAAGCATTTTAAAGTCTCGGCTGTTATAATTTTCCAAATTCTTATCGCATACAGGCAAAATTGATATCATAGTTTAGAGGTGAACGGAAATTAAATAAATTATGTTAATGACTCAGTTGTTTGACTTAATGGACATCGATAATTCCGATATCGGAAACTGTACCACCTTCGAAAGGTCGTGTCCTAGTTCAGGAATTTTAACTATCGTTCCATTTATTACAGAGATTTAGTAATCGGGAAATTATTAAGAACACCTTTGTTCGCTTGTGAACTAAAAACATTAACTGGAAAATAGTATCGCATGTTGTATTAAGTAAAAAAATACATAAAGTATTAAAATATTATTAGAATTTTTTTTAAAGATAACAAAAAGAATTGCTGAATTACTCCAATACTTTTAATCGAATTCTAATAAAATTTGGAGCTTTTCTTATTGCTGCAAAAAGCAAATTGTGATTTCATAGTAAAAACGTCCCAAGAAGCCTATTGTATCAATTAAAGGTAATTATTGCATTATATGAAATGCATGAATAGGAAACATTCTTCCAACTTAAATGTTTCACCGGTTTACTTATATTGTAGTACTTCATAAATGTTCTTTTTGGAAAGTAATTGTGATTTTAACAAGGAATCGCATATCGAAATTCAGGACTCTTATAAATTGTTTATTTCTACTAATGATATCTTACGCCGAAGCAATACGTCACACAAACGGAAGCAGACAACGCACACGCGGTGCGAGTAAATGTCGGATTAAATGATTCTGCAATCAATCCAACGGCCTTTTTTTATTAAATTCCTACTATTAGTTCACACTCTCCCTATAGATGTTCAAATTTTCGATCATTAATAAAATACTTTTTATTCAGCCACTCAAATTCAAATACATTTTTTAAAACTTGTAGTGGGTGACACTTGATGTTAATACAGTTTTTTCAAATATTAATTCATTTCATTAAATTCAAATGGTGAAAATGCAGTTTAGCCCAACCACTTGGCACGATTTCAAAAATTGGCGAACTTAGCGATTTTTTTTTGGCTGAAAGTTAATTTCGCGAAACGGATCAGGGTAGCCACATTTGGCAAAATATCACCAAATAAATTCTTGTAATCAAGGGTGGTTGTGCTAAATTGCATTTCAACCATTTAATTTACCGGATGAATTAAGAAACAAGCCAATGCTTTTGCTATGTCATTTGTCTTGCAATGGCAAAGTTGGTAGAGCATCGACGTAGAATCTTCATGCCTTCGGATCGAATCTCGTCGAAGCATTAACATTTTTTATTTGATTTTCAAATAATTAATTTTCGTTTTATATGAGAAAAAGAAATTTCTCTTATATAAGATATTTAGCAAGATATAAATTAAAGAATAATTACTGTCAGTGACGAAGCGTGTAGATCACTGGTAGAAAATTTCTTTTGCCTCTTAATATTGTGATTCTGTCATGTATATTAATTGTAATTATTTAATAAAAAGTAACTAAATAAAATCGAGAAATGCTAGCGAATTTTGTGCTGCTTTCCATGCTACTACTACATGCTTCCGGTAGCCTAGTGGCCGCAGTAGTCTAGTGATCATGGTTTCGGATTCGAGAACGGCGGTTTTCGTTCAGTCGTGGGTTCGATCCTTGACTACCAAACACTCGTCTTGTAGCCGGGGCTGATACACGTTGAACCTGTCGGGAACAAAATCCTTCCGTTGGCGTGTGGTCGAAGCTTGGAGAGAGGGTGCCAGGTCTGGTGTCGTCCTCGTCACTTGATCGAGGTTCAAAATGACGAGGTCCGTCGCCAATACCCCTTGTGTTGCTTCTAGTGCGATGTTAATTAAAACTAAATTAAACTATATTAATAATGTTAAGTTCTGAAAAAAAAGCATTCATTTCTCTGTGAAATCATAAACGATCGTTTTAAATGAAATTAGATATTTGTTCTGTGTACAGCTCAGGATGTGTCATAAACGCTTTTAAATATTCCTAAAATTTAGCATGAAGAATGAATGATATTTTAAGAATGAATGATATATTGATTGTAGAATGTAGGCAAAAATTTCTTTCCTTCTAGGGAGGCATGAAAGCTGTGTTGTGGACAGATGTGCTCCAAGCTCTCCTCATGTACGTAGGGTTAGTTGCCATGCTGGTCAAAGGAAGCATGGACGTCGGTGGCGTCCAGAACGTGTGGTCACGTGCCGAGGAAGGGGGAAGACTAGTTGTGCCTGGGTGAGTCCAAGTGTGTTCTATAAAAACATTTAAAAAAATGTTTCTGATGATATGCTTTTCTATAAACACGAATGGGTACGCTGATATAGAACTGGGCGGTATTATTAATAATCGAAACTAATTAATAAATCTAAAATTCTTGACAATAAATTGCAAGATATAAGAAAAACTTGTTAACTATGGTCATTTAAAAAATTACGTTTAATATATATACAGCTTTTGTAACAATATTATTTAATTTATTAGTTTTTCTTCCTTTTCTCCTCTTTCCTTAATCGAAACCATTCATAAATATTCACAGGTAGGCATTGATTGCGGAAAACTAAATACTTATATTTTATATCTATAGATTAATAAATATTTTTAAATGTTATTAACATTGCTAAAATAATAAAAAACAAATGAGAATCCAAAATAATTTCTGACAAAGGCCTTTGTAATTTTAAAAAAATAACGATTACAAAATAAAATGACGAAATACTTCTTTGTTATGAATTATATTAATTAGGAGATTATTATTAAGATATCTATAATTTTTTAAAAAAAAATTCTACGATTGACTATTTTAAAGATAAAGTGCTTTTAAGTATGGAGTTATGAATTGTTTACGGCAAATTGAAACTTGTGAATTGCGAATCATGCTATACATTCATTTGTTGTATCGATAGTGCCTATAAAGTCAAACTTCATACCGTTTGGCCAAAGAACTTATTAGTGGTGTCCTGAAAGGGTATCCTTAAATTTTCTTCCATTTCGAATATTTTTCCAGGTATAAGCCAAGACAATTTTTTCTACTTTAAATTGCGGAAGTCGTTTTATAAATGGATCTCCTACTTCTCAAAAAAACGTAGATACTTTTCCGTTAACCGCTCGCTACGATAAATCATTAAATATAGCACATTTTTCTCTCTTTAGATTTTCATCTCAGTCTTGCCTTCTTTAAGTAAATACGAAAATCATGACCCCAAGGTATTATACTGATCTTTTTCTTTCCCATAAGGTTTACTATCTTAAGAAAATACAGGTAACACGCTCACGGCATTCCCTTGCGATTCTTCTTTATTTTCGATCCTTCTGCTTGTCAATCAATTTTTCATTTTTTCCTGCCTTCTGTAAATTAAATAAATATTTAGATTCGGCTCTCGTGTCAAAAACACCAACATTCGCTCATTCAACTGCTTTATCCCAGAGCAAGCACAAGTTAAACGAAAAACTTACCTAGTTTCCTCTTGGAAAGGCCCGTAATGGACCTATGGCTAAATAGTAGCCTGAACAAAGTGAAAGGCACCAATTGCAAACACTGAACTGCTCACATCATGGAATTGGAATTTTATTTCGAGAAACAGTATTGGAAAAATTCGACTTTTAAAGTATTTTTTCTCAATGAAAATTTCTAGAAGCACCGTAAAAATCATAAACCTATCTCAACAACAATTGATGTACTCGATCGTAGCTTTTCAAAACTTAATCTCAGAAAAAGTGCATAAAATTTACACGAAAAGCTATCCGATCAAATGTTATTTTCTTAAAACAAATTAACTAAAATAAAAAATATATATATGAAGATTTTATGCAAGTGAAATTATGGACACACTTTTGTGGAAAATAGAATTGCATTTTCTTTATTATTAAGACTATAAATGCGTTAATGGTTAATATATATTACTATTACATTTAATCCTATTTTATATTGAAAACTTTCGTTTGATATTAAGCATTTATTTTTATTTATTTGGATAATCCACTGAGTATTTTTTCTCAGGTTCATGAAATTTTACGAACTTTCTTTGAACGGTTGGAATAAGAAAAGCTCTTAAATTTTGAAATTCTTAATTTTCATTTTCCTTGAGTCGCAACAGATGGCAGAACGATCGCTGTTTTCATAACTGTGCATGGCGCTCTTAGTATGTGCATATGCAAAAAAGCAAGCAACAAGTTTCTAAGATTTATTCCTCTTCCAACTCTTATTTTTCTTTTTGATATGTATCCAAAAGCAACATAGACTACTTCCCACGCTCAAATGAGAAAATCTCGTTTTTCTATGGTTTTATAGTATACCTTATTGAAAATACTACGGCATAGAAAAGTGCACCGAATTTGACTGTCTTTGAAATATATGTATTGTAAAAAAAGAATTTTAAATATTAACTTTATTATTTTTCAAATTTGGACAGTTGTGAAACTCCAAAAATTAACTCCTTTGTTTTACAACGTAAGGAGCTTTTAATTTGTAAGTTATAATAATAATAATAATAGTAAACGCTTGCAAATATCAGAATACTCTTGAAATCTATTTTAAATCAAGTTTGTCGCACGGTTTCCATCCTGTGTTATTATAAAACTATTATGTAGAAATATCCCTTCGTAATAATCAATAATAAAAACTGAATCCATTTTGTTCCCTTTTGAGTAGAATTATTACATAGTCACCGAGTATAAGTATTATATGATAAGACTTTTCATAAAGTTACCTGTTAAGATGATGTGTTCTATATCACTTTATTCACGCGACTATTTTCAATCAAGAATCTCGTTCCTTGAAAGCAGATGAATAAATCCTTCTTATTTTATTACAGGAAAAAAATATCTGAAACAGCGAAAGAAAAGTTTCCTTTTTCTAATTTTGTGCTACATAAATTGCCTATTGAAAATGTTATTTAATGAGTTCGAAAATCACCACTAAAGTATTAATACAAAAGTGGCCCCAAATTAATTAGCAGATATTAAAACGATGTGACATTTTTTTATTTTAATTTTCACACATTTGTTCAATTTATAAACATTAAACTCGCTTCTTGGGAATAAATTTTATTTGGTTCGGAAAATGCATTATTTTAGTAAAAGAATATTTTGATTTTCAAACTTTCTCTTTCTAAGAAGTGAACTCTCAACTGCCGTACTATTTTTTTCTTCTTATTTCTGCAATTTTTTTCACGCATATTGACTTATCTTTCAAATACTCCTTAAGAAAGAAGTCTAGAACAGTTAAATCTGGGGAGCGTGGAGGCCTTTTGATTTAAGAGCTTGGCGAAATTATCTTTCTTCCAAAAATTTAGGTTAAGAATTTATTTGACGAGCGAGCTGTTAGCTTGGAAGGTCCATATTGCTTCCTTCCATATCTCTGGTGTATCCTCAATTCAGGACACATCAGTTTTAGTTTAGTGTAGTTTTTATTAACGTCACACTAGAAGCAACACGACTGCTATTGGCGACTGGCCTCGTAGTTTTGAACCTCGGTCAAGTGGAGAAGACGACACATGAGCTGGCACCCCTACACCTAACTTCCACACCACGCCAACGGGAGGACTTTAGGCCCCGACAGATTTAACGTGCATCTGGCGCAGCCACACGGAGGGTCTTTGGTAGTCAAGGATCGAACCCGCGACTGAACGAAAACCGCCGAACCGAATCCGAAACCATGACCACTAGACTACCGCGGCCAATAGGCTACCGGAAGTATGATAGTAGTAGCGTGGAAAGCAGCACAAAATTCTCTAACATTTCTCAATACATTTTTCCTTTGGGGGGGGGGGGGGGCATAACGTTTTTCAGTAAGTACAGGCATGACCCCGAATTCCCTTGTGATCGTTTCCCTCGTATGAGTTTTACTGTGATTGGTTCCTGTCAGGAGCTTACTTCCTTCAGATATGTGCAATAATCATGACTCAAAACCCTAGGTACCTTAGCGATTTTTTTCCTTTCTCACGAGATTTACTGTTTTTGGTAAACATAGATGACGCTTTCCCGGGATACACTAGCAATCCTTCTTGCTTTCTTTTTACCGACAAAAGTACGACGTCAATCAAACAGTCAAGATATGTAAATATACTACCAATTAAGGAAATCTTTGTTTAATCTTATTTTTATAAAACCTACTGTCAGAAAAGAATTTACATTCAAAATTAAATGCGTTTTATATTATTTTATATTCTCATGTATTGTTATTTACGTCATTCTCTATCAATATTTTTGATTATTTCAGTTTCAGAAATTGACTTTTATATGACAATCTCAACTTTTCACTAACATATGTGTATATACAGTGTTATATAAAGCATAGCTTTAAAAGACTCGAGAGTCTTTTGGTGTGAACTAAAACAGGGCCACTCTCTAGTAGCTGTTTTTCAAATAAAGTTAAATATAAAATCAATCAAATCCTCTAAAGTCCCCTTCCGAGTTGACAACAATCCCATGTTTCCGTCGCGTTTTGGCATGACACTTGATGCCTTGTTTCTCGTATCATTAATTTTTCAAAATGACAAGTCTCAGAAAAGAATGGCTTTTAGCCAATTGTCGTCAGAAAAGAGATAACACGTACATTTTTTTTAACTGGAAATGGGACAAATACTTTAATTAATATAACAGCTTAGAATTCTTATTTCTATTTTTTTTAAATCATAATGACGTAAAAGTGATTGCCCTCGAAACAGAAATATTCAATTATTTAAGTATTTTATAACTTGCCAGTTTTAACATTCGTGACTCTACGACACGTATGTAAAAATTTAATTTACATTTCTCGGAAAAGTAAGATATGTTTGTTATTTAATTTAAGCCTTAAAATATACCACTTATATAAGGATAACGATATTAATTTATACTCATTCAAGATGTAGATGTGAATACATTTTGAGAACTTCGTAATATCCACGTTTTATTAGAAAGGCAAAGCGGTGTATGTTCAAAGTTCTGACGAACTAATATTGCATTTGCACTTAAAATTAATTTAAAAAATATTAACGAATTAGTGGATTAATTTAAACTATTATGAAAAATTTAATTTTAATATATGAGATGCAATTGTAATCAGTTACATTTATATAAGATTTTATGCATAGATTACTTTAAAAAAATCAAACTCTTTGTTCCATTCATTAATTTCATATTTAGAAAATAGTACGTGAAGGAGTATTCAAAGAGGTTAGTAACAAATAGGCGATGTATCGAATCATGAAATCTACTTTCAGTGAGGACTCTATGTAATAAATTTTCAGATTTTATATATACCGAGCAGGTGCTTCAAAAATTATCAAGTTAAAATATTTCTTTCACCTTCTTTGAACACTGAGTAACCAGCCGTGTAGCCGAGGCTGATGCACGTTAAATATGTCGGGGCCCAAAGTCCTCCCGTTGGCGTGGTGTGGATTTAATGAGATGGGGGTGCTAGCTCAGGTGTCGTCCTCATCACTTGACAGTGGTTCAAAATTACGAGGTCCGTCGCCAATAGCCCTCGTGTTGCTCCCAGTGCGACGTTAATAAAAACTAAAACTTGAACATAGGGTAGGGCAGAGGAGTCCTCCCTGTAGCACATGCATGTCGTAAGAGGCGACTAAAATGGGTACCCAGCGTCTGGGGGTATAACCGGGCACTCTGCCCTTGGGAATTATATTAGGGTACCTCAGGAACTTGCTTACCTTGGGTAAGTACGAGCATCATGACCCCGAAACAACCTAGTGATCTTTTTCTTTCCTATGGGGCTTACTGTCTTTGGTAAACAAGGGTGACGCACCCCCGGTTTACCCTAGCGATCCTTCTCTATTTTTAACTCTCCTTCTTATCAACTAATTTTTGTCTTTTGTTCAATTTTTTTATTCGTCTATACCACAGTCGCATCTTGTTTGACGCAACTTGCCACATCTGGTTCTTAAGCCAATATCCTTCACTTTGACTTACTCACTTTCTTTGAAACCTGAAAGGGCCGTTCAATAAGTCATTAGAAAAAGATAAAAATAATTACTAAAGGTAGATTTGTTTTTACTTTTCAACATAATCTCCTTTTAGCTTTACACAGCGTATTCCCAAGCGTTTACCCATCTTTTAAAGCCATCTTGAAAGTAAGATTTCGAAAAGCTCTTAAAATACGCATGTGTTTGGGTAATGACCTCTTCATTCGACATAAGCCATTGTCCGCCGAGCATTTTTTTTAATTATGGAAACAAAAACAAAAAAATGTCACTGGAGGCCGGATATGGTGGATGTTGTAAAAATTCGTATTTTAATTCCATGCTTTTGGCCATCAAAACTGCACAGGTGTATACCCCTACAATGTCTTGATGGAAGATATTTTTCCTTTTCAAATGAGAACGTTTTTTCTTGATTTCTTCGTTTAAATGGAACAATAATAATGTGTTATCTTTCCAGTTATTAGTTTTCTTTTTTCCATGTAACGATGAAGATTATTCCGTGTGCATCCCAAAAAACCGTGGCCATCATCTTTCGACCGATTTCACAGTTTTTGCTTTCATCGGAACGCGTTTATGTATTGACGCAGGCACTCGCCAGGATTGTGGCGAAAAAGCGCCAAAATAGCCTCAGACCACACGATTGCGTTTATTTACCACCGAGAATAAACGCGGCACCCATGTTGCCGTTATTTTTTCGCACTCAATTTTATGGTGCAAAATTGAAAACACTGTACGTTGCGATATGTTAGCGGCTTCCACTATTTCGCGCACTTTAATTCGTCGATCTCTCAAAATCATATCGCGGATTTTGTCTATCATTCTAGTAGATGTCGCTTCCACCGGACGTCTTGAACGACGTTCATCTTATGTTTAAACTCCTTTACCCAATTGTATATAGTTGCAAACACAGAACTTTTGCCTCGAATTTCACCCAACTCAGCTTTAATCTCTTTTGGTGTTAAGCCTCTTAAATACAAATGTTTTATCACCACTCGAGAAACTCTTTTCTTTTTCCCGAATAAACACAAGAATCTTTCTTCAATGAACAATAAAAATGAAACCATGTGATGGAAGTAACTGAGACTTAGAGAGCTGTCTAGTGAGTCATGATGCTTACTCAAAAAATTGGATGCTACTAGCGCCATCTCTTGGATTTTTAAGGCCGTATGGAACGACCCTCATAATTTAAAAATAAAAATTTAAAACCAGAAGTTATTTTAGACACCTTTGACTCCTTCATGGAACAGAAAGCAAGCCATGATAGTGTCCTTACAATTAAGTATTTTCGACCCTCCTTCTTGTCAATCACTTATCTTTTTTTCAACTTCAAGTCTAGACCACAGTTTAATTTTGTTTGGTGCGGCATAGCCATATCTGGCTCCTGCGCCAATAAACTTTACATTCACTCACTCACTCACTCACTCACCTTACAATTAAGAGATAGAGGTATGCAAGCCATAATTTATAGATTTATTAGTGGTTTTGTTAGGAATCTTATTTAAAAAGAAAGAACACAAATGGTCTACTTATAATTCTGTCCTTGCTCCTCCCACTTAAACTTTAAATTGTAAGTATTTTTCATTGTTTATGAACCTCACACACTCATAAAAGTAACACGAGGTCTAATAACGACGGACCTCTTAGTTTTGAATCTCAGTCAACCTTGGCCAACTATAACCTAGTGTTAACAAAATATATTATCAAACAGATAATAAGAAATACAGGTTTATAACAAAATGATTCATCGGATTTTAAAATTCCATAATTTTATATATAAATGACTCGGAATGATAGGTAATACACGAATTCAATGGAAAACAGTGGAAGTCTTTATTTTTACAAGTGTTCGATATAAATTACTTTAGTTACACGTATAATGTCAATTTTAAATGTAAATTCCTATCAAACACATTAACGTCAGTGGTAATTGATTGTGCAGCAGCAGAAATCAGTGGTTTTAATTCACATAAATGTTGTAATGGGGTTGAGCATATACTTTTAAATTTCACAAACTCCCAAAATAAGAAATCGCATGGGGCCATATCAAATGACTTCGGTGGCTAGCAGTGTAACATTATCTGATCCACTTTCATCTACCCGGCTAGTTCCGGGAAAGCTTCTGAAACAGCTTTTGTGAAGTATCTTCACGATGAACACACGAGGGTCATCTATTATTCACATTTTCAGTTTCCACAGTTTTTCTCTGTATTGAAGTAATACTTATCATTCCGTGTCGTTTATTTTTGAAAGTAAGAAATTTTGAAATCGGATGAACCATTTTTAATAGCCCTGTGTATTTGAATTATATCTCCTATTTGGGCCGATAAATAATAGTATAGTTTTGTATATTAAACTGAATAATTACTTATTTATTGACTATGTCTTTATCCGACATATTTGCAGAATATGTATCTAAATTACTAATTAATGGAATTTATAGTTATATTTTAAGTCACGGAAAAATAAACGGATGAATATCTCCAATATATATGTGTGTGTTGTAATATAGGCTATAGGTACCCCCCAGAGACATTTGCATTGAACTCCCGTTTTTGTTTCCTAACTTCCCATTTAAAGGCGTAATAAAAAGTTTACTACTCCAAAGCAATAAATGAGCCGAATCTGGGGTCAACTGCTTTGGTCAGCTTCGTTCATGGACACCTCACTCTGCTACACAGGTGTGACAGGATTGATTTCTCTTTGTGTGGTATTGTGACCCATGACATAGATATGCGAGGATTTAGGCCCGAATCTGCATGCACTCGCGTTAAACTGGATATTGGCCGATAAGAGCGAATTGTGTTGAAGGACAGAAATGAAAGTTGTCTGTGAAATTCGGCTGAATAATCAAAATTGAAAATAAATAGAAAGGGTGGGGCGTGAGTCGGCCCTACCTGAGGATTTAAAAGGGACAGAAGAAAAAAGACAAAAGGGGGAAAAGGGATCCTGACGGAGAGCGAAAGAGGGCGATCCTAAAAGAAGTGAACGAGAGAGGATACGATTTAGGCTATTTCCTTCCCTTGCGATTTTGGTGAATTCTATCTTTTAGGGACTAAATTCATGTAGATATATACTTATTCATAGTATCTTGTATGAGATATTTTATTCGGGACTTTGTACGAAGAAAAACAAGGCGAAAACGCCTTCTAACATAAACATAACTCATACAATTGTACAATAAAGAAGTATTTTTACTTAAGCTGTGTGTAAGCACGCTATCGATATATTCCATTAATTCTGGGGTCACGACGTTATAGTGTGTATATATATATAATTTTCCTATTTAAAAATATGATCTTTCTTGATTATATGCATTTACTTACATTTAAAATTTCTTGATTATGTGTATTTCAGATTCGAGATGGACTTTACATCCCGATACACATTCTTGAATATTTTCATGTACGGTTTCGTGACTTCTTTGTCTGCGTACGGAGTCGGTCAGATGCAGGTTCAACGAATGCTTACTGTAAGCTCCGTGAAGAAAGCCCGATTGTAAGTAGAACCTCAGTAAGTTCCTTTTTTCTGTAAGTAATCTTTTTGTATAAGTAGCTTTGGCTTAGAAAAATGTGCGAACTTGTAGAAATTTAACTGAAATTAAAAATGTTCTGTGGAATGCGTTTAGAGGAACAGATTTCCCCACCAAAGAGATCTTTATTCTTTGCAGTGAATAAAATAGAATTTAAGTTATCATTTTACGTGATAAATTACAAAAGCCCCTTTGTTGGCTAATAATGGCAAATCAATATTAAAATAATTTTACATCAGTATACTTCAGGAATAAGGCCAAATTAAAAAGAAGTAGCTTGAAAATCTTGAGGCAAACATGACTGCATCACAATTGTCTTAAAATTCTGAATAATTTTATTCATTTTTACTCATTTCTTGAATCTTGTTTATACGTGATGCAAGGTAATTTAATCAATCGATAGGCAAATATAATACTTAATTTTTATACGTGTTTTATTTCAGTCAAATCAAAGTTTAGGAGAAATGTATTATGAATTTTTTTCTTTGAAAATATTAAATGCATTATAAGTAAAAGCAAACACAAAATTCATAGACAAAAGCCCTTACAATAAATTTTGAAAAGTGGTATTTGTGGTTGACTTAAACAATAGCTCATTTTTGTGGCTAATTGTAAATAGCATTACTAATAGTGTTTTACAAAGAAATGTATGTAAAAATTTCAAATTGTTCTATTTACACATTTACGAACGATTTGAAACTTTTTTGCTTTTTTTAATTCTAGAACTCTTGTTTCTTCTACGTTCATTTCAACTGAATAAAAGTATTCATTCTTTCTGCTTGGAAAAACATATTCTTATGTAACTGGAACCATCCTTTTTTTTTTTAATTTTTAAATATTATTTTAAAATATAATATTAATTTCTAAATCTTACTCATTTCAGGAAATTCGTTATTATTTAGAACATACTTATAATAAGATACGTCTTATAATATTTTAATCTATTAATTAGGTTTAGAATTACGAAAGAAACTTTACAAACTAAATCATTATTGATTAATACACATGAAACAAATTATATTTTGCAACTGAATAAGAAAATCGAAGACATCCAATGTAACTATTTTCACGCATATTACATTTTAAATTTTATTCTACGTCTAACAACACGTGTTATATTTTTTCTATTTCAGTGCCTTGTTTTCAAGTATACCTGTAATATCACTTTTCCACGTAGTAAACGTGTTTGTTGGACTTGTGGTGTATGCCAATTTCTTTGACTGTGACCCTTTAACTTCGGGAGAAAATTTCATAACGAAACCAGACCAAGTAAGCAAAGTTAATTTAATACATATTAATAAACATTAATTTGTTCACTCTGAATACGGGGGTAATTTAGTGCGTATACCATTAAAAACGGAGTGCGAGAACCAATCAAAACTGATTCACGAGACACTATAACCAATCACAGTTGCAGATGTTTTTTTATTATTTATTAGTAATTTGACCGCACATCCTGTTTTGTACTAGATCGTCCTGTTTTAATGTAGTCGTTCCAATTGTCCATGGCAACCTACTGGTCACGGTCTCGGACTTGAGGCCGGCAGTTTCCGTCGAGTCGCGCGTTCAAGCCTTGATGCCATTTAAAACAGCCGTGTAGCCGGGTTGATTCGCGTTAAGTCTGTCGGGGGCCAAAATCCTCCAGAGGAGAGAGGGGGTGTTAGCTCAGGTATCGTTCTCGTCACTTGACCGAGGTTCAAAAGGACGAGGTCCTTCACCAATAGCCTTCGTGTTGCTTCTAGTGCGACGTTAATAAAACCAAACCAAATCAGTTGTCTCCAAGCACAGCTTCGAAATGCCAAAATATCCCATTTTCAGATAGAGCAACGCACTGTAACAATTTCCAAAAAAGGAACTAATGGACCCGTGAAAATATATTGTAACACTGAAAGGTGGTTTTTGCAATCAAGGAATAAACATGCCAAGCAATGATGTTGAACAGATAAAGCTGACCTTGGCAACAAATTAGGTTGCCATTGCCACCAAGTCTTCAAATCTGGTGACAAAACTAGATGCTTCAAGATAAGTCTGTGAAGCTCTGGAGTGAATACAAGTTTACATTTAACGAAGGGAATGTATATAGAGTTTGCATACCTCCTGGGATTACGTAATTTGAAATACTGCGCTCAATGAATGTAATGATTCATGCATTTGCGTTGTTTACTATTTATTACGTTTTCTTGAGAGACTTGGGGTTTTTTTTTAGTTCACACCTGCCGAGTCTATTGATTAATTGCCTGAACTTTTCTAGCTCTGTGAAAGTTGATCTAAGAAGTCACAGTATTTTCTCTTACGAATAAATTGTGGGTGAGCGAAAAAACACTTTTGCAAGTTGTAGTTCTTAAAACACGATGTTAATCATTGAAGTAAATGTTAAAGAAAATCTGTGAAGAATTTCATTCTTTTTAAATAATAAATGCCAAGTATATTTCAGCAGATTTGTTCTTCAAAATGATATGTAATGTTATTATATATATATATTTTAACTCTAAATGTTTTTAATCTTATATTTATCACTGAACAACTTTTTTCACTTTTAGTAATAAACTTCTTCTGATTTGTTACAAACACACCTTCAACAGTTTTTTTTTTTTAATTTTAAATCTTGTCGCATTATTTTAATGATTTACGCAATTTACTGTAAGCATATGTGAACACCTGTGCGATTTTCTTAACTGTTGTCTATATTTTTTAGACAAATATTAAGGAACTGGTTGTGAACGATCTCTACTCGATTGTTTACACACTGACATTGATAATGTTTGCTCTGAGTCTTATCTGAGGCGGTTGAGTAAATAACATCTTACGTTGGCCCCTTTGCAAGATGCCCTCCACAGGTACGCGTTATTCACTGGAGATGACAGATATTATGCAAAATAAATTTATTTTCATTCGTTCAATCTTTTTTTTTTCAAGTAATGGGTAAAAACTATGAAGAAATATGCTTTTTTTTTGTAGTTGTAATAAAATAAAGTAAATATTATGATTTATAAGATGTCGAAAAATATTTTAGTTCAAGCTGGGTTGTACTCTACCAGAATTTCTCGGCGGTATTCAGCACCAATAATCATCAATAACTAAATATTTGTGGATTCAGGTATTGAGCGATACACAGTCTTCACGAATTGAAGAAAACATTATGGGAATTTATTCTTGGCGTATCGTAATCAATAAATATTTTTTTTAAAAAAGGATGCTGATTGCTATGAGCTTGTTAGCCACTCAGCGAGCTATTGTTTTAAGTGGATCACTTTTGGTGTACCAGATCACTTTTCAATTTGTTATCTTTTGCTTCAATTTTAATTATATTTAGCTTAAATACATTCAATTTAATAATTTAACATTTCCTTTAATTTCAATATCGGATAAGTTTACTATTGTCCTTTTCTTGATATTTCATCGTTTACTTTAATTCTTTTATTTAATTGAGTAATTTAATAATTATAAAAAAGCGCACCTTGGGTGGCTCAATCTGTTCTTTGCAAAACTTTGCTTCGAACTTTATTTTCTTTTTTTGTTTTTATTTTAACAAGAATGATGATTAGTCTGATAGGTAGGTGTATTTTCTCTCTTGTACCTATAATGATCTTACATTCCCACCAGTAAATTTAATGTTCTCGAGTACGGTTAATAAAACAGAACTCCAAATCTACAAGTAGATCTTGATTGATGGCTGTTGTGATCATACTTGAGGCGAACGCTATTTCTCTTTAAACAGTTTCGTGTTTCTTTATCTTTGCGTGACAAGAAGTAATAGAAAATAAAGATCGACATAAGACAAAAGGATTATGTTAATTGAACAAAATGACAAACTTGGCCGTGACATGATGCGTAACGAATGCCTGACATCTGTTGAACAACGCAGAATTATGTATTATCTGCTTCATAAAGTTTTTCTCTTAAGTCGCTTGAGAATAATGCTGCTAAGGTAACAATATTTTCCGTCGACTGAAATGACGGTTATAATATTTAATTAAATCTATCTAAATCTATCTATCTAATTGATTCATCAAAAAGAGGTAATCTATAATATTGAAAACTGTGATGCACTAGACTTTATAAGAAATTCAAAATCATTTCGAATTAATTGTAAAGTCAGATATGTCCTGTGGCTTAAGATTACCAAAAATCCTTCTGGTCTTCCAAACAATGCATCTTTTCGTTGAACTGAATTATCTAACATCGAACAGCGTTTTCAATTAAAAGGAATTGTTTTTATTCTTCATTCCAAACTTTGAAACTTTTTCCAAAGCATACCAAATCATATTAAACCTTTAACGTGCGATCAAAAAATTTTAAAGATTGTTTACTTAATATAGATAAGTAAACATTACTAGACTAGTTAGATATTTTTATATTTTTTATACATGGTAAATGTAAAATAAAATGAAGTACATCACATTCTCCAGGTGACATTTATGTAAATAATATCATATTAAGATAATATAAAAGATTAGTTTGATGTTAATTTTTAATTATTCTTATTTTATTGCAATTAAACGCTTAAATTCCCGTGTCAACAAAGTTTCAGTGATTGAATTTTGTTTCAGTTGTTGCCTTATTTCTCCCTGACATCCCTCCGCAACTTGCCAGGCATGCCGGGGCTGTGCATCTGTGGCATACTGAGTGCCGCCCTCAGCACTCTATCCTCCCTCATGAACTCCCTCACCACTGTGACGGTGGAGGACTTCATGCGGCCTATTTTGAAGTTGAGTGACAGGAAGAATGCTTTCGCAGCCAAATTTATCAGTGAGTTGGAACATTTTGGTCTTTTTTTTTAAAAAAAAATACTAATGATACAAATTTATAATTTGTTCTAGAAGTATTATTACTTTTAAAAGTACTAAAAGTCAAATAAAAATATTAATTCAGTGATAAAACAATTCATACATTGACGATTATTTTAAAGCTTATTAGAATTATAAATGATACTTATAGAATTTGCTTTAATAGTTTTAGTATATCATTAGTTCGTAATGTTGAATTCTTAAACTGATTTGATTCTTCGAACTTATTCCTTTTTATAAAAATTAGTTGGCATAACATTGAACAAATTATAAAGTTTTCAAGTCGCACTGACTACCATTTTAACTGCATTTCCTTTCTGTGATATCGTATTTAATTTGTTGTTATTCACATCTGATAATTGTGGCTATAGTCATAATCGCAAGATCATGGTCGCTGTTGTTTCCGTTGGATCGTGAGTTCGAATCCTGACGCAACTATAGATCCGTCTTGCAGCGGAAATGATACGCGTTCAATCCTGTCGAGGCTCCAAATCTGAGAGTGATTTCAGTTCAAAAATCAGCAAAATGAATTTATGTAAATCGTTTCATTAGGAGACTTTAAAAAGTATCCATGTTAGGAATGGTAAAGGAGGTATAAGGAATTGGAATAAGGTAACATTGGAATGGGGTCCATTGATTGTTTTCCTTTTCTTTAAGCATCGCATGAGTACAACGCTCTTTGCATCCCAAAAAGATTTCATAATCTATCTAGCCTATGATCACCTTCAACTGCTTTGAGGTAAATTCACCGAACGCAATCCATTATTTAATTGTTGCTTGATTTCCGGTGTAAATGAATGATGAAACCAAATATTATCTACGGTGTCAACTCAATGCGGCAACATTCAAAATTTTATATGTCAGAAAATGGCTGCCAAATCAAAACTAACCTATGAATCAGTGTCAAAATAGTTTTGACACCACTTAACAGATGGCAGATCACAATTGTAACAATAATTTGTTTTAGCAATGCCGTTTGCCGTCAAAAACAAGTATTTTTAACTTCCCTTGTACATCACTAAATTAAAGATATTTCATAACATTTTTTTGTGTAATAATATCTAAATACATATAATGTCTTAACTATTAATTTATTACACAACTTTAAAATGTATCTTGCGTATTCTTTTAAAAGCTGAATGGTTGCTATTCTTTGGATTGTGTGTGTTTTTAGCTGAAAATTGTTATTACTGTTTTAAAATTATCCAATCAAATAAAGCTGAAATGAATCGCTTTCATTTACACAGCTCTGTTTTATGGAGTTCTCAGTTTGTTCCTGACTTACATCGTTTCAAGTTTCGGAAACGTTCTTCAGGCTTCAACTATTGTGTATGGTCTCGTGGCAGGTCCGACTCTCGGTGTTTTTCTACTGGGAGTTTTGACAGCCAGGACGAACGAAAAGGTTAGTTGACATTCAAATCATGGTGTTGCTAGTCTTTTTTGAAATTTAAATAATTTTTTTTGCCGTTTGTATGAGTAAAGTTTTTCGGTCTTTATTTATAAATTGTCTTGTACGTATATCTTTATCAAAGAAGGCAAATATTTTTTTTTTTAATTTCTGACACAAAATGATTAAAATAATACATTTTAATTTTAAAATCTCAAAATTTTAAATTGTTTAGAAACCTTTTAAAAATATCAAATTTTCATGTATATAATATTTGAACAAACATAATGTAAATATTTAAATTTAATATTTATTTATCTTAAATAACTTTTGGATACAGGGAGTACATATAGCTAAATAATGGACTGGTTATTTCGGAAAAGAAAAGAAATTGAAATTACTTAAAAATCTCTTGAATCCCATAGAAAATATTTGTCTCAAGTCTATATTTTTCGCAATATATGCTTTTTTATTAAATGGTTTCTCTTCATAAAAGAGCGGCCGGGTTACACAATTGGTTGAGGTCGCGAGCTCTAAGCTGGCTTTTTCAAGTTGTGATCGTGTGGAAGTTAGGAGAGTGACGTGGCAACTTAGGTGATACTTGATTACAATTCAAAATTACGAGATCCACCATCCAAAACCCTCTAGTGACTTCTAATTCCAATGTTAATAATAAATCGATCAATATCTTCGTGAATGTTTTAATATAGAATGCGTTTTTCAGGGTGCTGTGATCGGACTCATAGTATCGCTGATACTGACCGCTTGGATAAGTTTTGGCAGCGCCTCCACAAACATTGCCCATTCCAAACTGCCAGTGTCCGTTGCAGGTTGTTCGAGTAGCAACGTAACCATTACGTCCACCATTTCGCCATTGACAACAACGTTAGAGCCACAAATGGGAGATCACCTTCCAGAGTAAGTTGCTATAATAACTGTATAGGATTATCTTGTACCTGTGCATGTACTGAATAGCATCGAAACAGATGTACAGATTTGAACAGGCATTTGTTTTCGTCCTTACTCGCTAGTTTTTCAAACAGATTTAGATAAAAAAAATAAAACATACAATGCTTTGCATGTTACATGAAACATCACATTTACTTTCGAACACTTGAGATTGTGATTTTAAGTAGCAATCAATATTAAAAGAAGGATTAAATATTAAAGTAATTTTTCGTATACATAACTGTTTTATTACATAAAATAAAATATACATATTCAAGTATTTCTTTAAAATACATTTATTCAGTCATTGCAAGGAATTTACTGGCTTAACTACACGAATATTTTCGTTATACATTTAATATTCGAAACAAATATGCAAATATACTGTACATTCAAAACGTTCCATAGTACTCCGTACGTAAAAAAGTACAAATGGGGCTATCTATAAGACATATATGGGATGATATAGCAACGACCTTCCGCTCTGCATATTAAGTAATTGCATTCATTTCTGACAATTTTTGTATTTACAAAATACCTTTGCGTAAAGCATGTCTCTGCGTCATTGTCACCGAAAAAAAGGGAGCAGCGAACGAACATCAAGTTTAATCTCGAATTGGAAATTTCGGCCATAGAAATATACAGTGGCACAAACAATTGAGGATACACCTTACTTTTACTTGATAAATCCAACTTTCAATCAAAATAACACCTTAACCAGAAGTGCAAACGAATTTTTATTCTTAGACATAACAAAAGGTTTAATTAACAGTAAAAATAAAGAAAAATCAACGACAAAATTCTAAAATAAAACTTTTTAGAGGCATTTCAAATAAACATAAGCAGATTTTTACCTCAAAAAATTGAGGATACACAAATGAAATTTTTGTTTAACTACCACTTGATTTCTTTTTGCTTGCTACTAAAGTTTGGGAAATTTTATCCTAAACTTTTTCAACTGTTATTTCTGTCTTTTGAAGTTGGTTATGAGAATATAAAGCTGTAATTTTAAATGGAAAATGGCTCCTCGGAAAGAGACTAGTATTGATGCAAGAAAATTTATATTAAGGTTATTTAAGAAGGGAAATTCTTATCGTGAAATAGCTGAAATTGTCGGTAGAAGTCACTCATGTGTCCAGAAAATCATTGGGAAATTTAAACGCGATGGATTAATTCAAAATAAGATTGGAAGAGGAAGGAAAAGTATTCTGAGTGATGTAGCTAAAAGGAAAATTTTAAAAGATATCAAGATTAATCCTAAACTGAGTGCAGTCAAACTAGCTGCAGAAACTTCTTGAATAATCTGCAGAAGTGTAAGTGCTGAAACTGTGAGAAATGTGATTAGACATGCTGGATATAGCAGTCGAGTAGCTAGAAAGAAACCTTTCATAAGCTTACAAAATCAGAAAAAGCGTTTGGAGTTTGCAAAAACTCATCAGTTAAAAACAGAAAACTTTTGGAAGAAAGTTATATTTAGTGATGAAAGTAAATTCAACATTTTTGGAAGCGATGGTGGTCACACCGTTTGAAGAAAGCCGAACACCGCTTTGGATCCAAAAAATTTACGTCCTACAGTTAAACATGGTGGTGGCTCCGTCATGGTTTGGGGTTGTATGGCTGCAAATGGGGTAGGACATTTAGTTTTTATTGATGGTATAATGGATCATAAGCCTTATATAGACATACTCCGCAACAATCTTAAAGAAAGTGCACGAAAATTGGGTTTAGATGGAAATTTTATATTTCAGCACGACAACGACCCCAAACACACGGCACGTAATGCCAAAATGTGGTGTCTTTTTCATTGTAAATAGCAATTGCACACACCGCCACAGTCCCCTGACATCAATGTCATAGAAAATTAGTGGGCCACACTAGAAACAGCGATCCAAAAACACCAGATTAGAAACAAAGCCCATTTAAAGCAAGTGTTACAAGAAGAATGGGATAAAATATCTCCAGATACCACTAAAAATTGGTCGAATCGGAACCAAGACGTTTGGAGGACATTATAAAAGCCAAAGGACATGCAACAAAATACTGATACTGTCTATGCATGTAATATATCGAAAAAATTTCATTGGTGTATCCTTAATTTTTTGAGGTAAAGATCTGCCTATGTTTACTTCAAATATTTGTGAAACTTTTAATTTTAGATATTTTTTTGTTGATTTTCGTTATTTTTACTGTAAATTAACCCTTTTATTACGAGTAAAAGTAAAAATACATCTTCTATTCTAGTTAATGTGTTATTTTCATTAAAAGTTGGATTTATCAAGTGAAAGTAAGGTGTATCCTCAATTGTTTGAGCCACTGTACTAAATGATTAAATCTATACGATGACGATGCTATGAGTTGTTCCTGAGTATTTGAGTGGTTTTTTTAGGTTTGAAACTAGAAAAGACACGATTGAAGACAATCAGGTCGTTTATGTTTGAGTCGAAACGGTGGAAATGATCAGCTTTTGAAATGAATGCGACATGTGAGGTCCGATTCGCATGACAGCCGGATCCATGTGGTGACTGGGAATGACAGAATAGTCCCACTGTAGCTCATGCATCTCGTAAGAGGCGACTAAACTGGATACCGAGCGTCTGGGGGTATAGCCGGGCACCCTGCCAATGGGGATTATATCAGGGGACCTCAGGGACTTGCCTTCTTCATGTAAGTACGGCATCATGACCCCGAGGCATCTTAGTGACCTTTTTCTTTCCCATGGGATTTAATGTCTTTGGTAAACACGGGTGATGCACTCCCGGGATACCCTTGCGATCCTTCTCTATTTTCGACCCTCCTTCTTGTCAATAACTTTTTATCTTTTTTTCAACTTCACGTCTAGACCACAGTTTAATCGTTTTTGGTGCAGCATAGCCATATCTGGCTCTTGCGCCAATAAACTTTGCATTCACTCACTCACTCGCAAGACAGCCGAATTTGGTGCCTTCTTGCAGAAAATATACCGTCTCACGCGTCAAACTTTCTACAACATATTTTGATGATGAAGCAAATTTGTTCATCAACTACCCCTTGTACTCACCAGATCTGTCCCCTATGGATATGATTTGTTTCCCAAGTTGAAATAGGGGACGAAGAGTAGCAGTACGAGTCTGTAGAGGAGACTTAAGTGGCGATGATATCGGCACTCATTAGTGTTAAAGTAAAGGCATTGCAGAAGACGTTTACGGACCTGTAAACTCGTTTCAAGTGTTGTGTTGAATTCTTGAGAAATTATATAAAATTTAATTACGACAAAAAAGTATATCCTTTGAGTTATGTGGTCTATGTGTGACGAAGCCTAGAACTTTCTGTATACTCTATGTAACAAATATTTAATACTCGGCTTGGGAACCTTAAATTAAAATCTCAAATATTTTGTTCTTTGTTTATTGTTCAACTTTTTTTTTGGTTAGTAGGTTCTGTTCTGTTATTGTGGCTGCGGTAGTCTAGTAATTACGGTCGCGGACGGCGGTTTTTGTCGAGTCGTGAGTTCGAGCCTTGGTACCACTAAAGATCCGCCATTTAGCCATCACTGTTGCACATAAAATCCATCGAGGTTCACAGTCATCACGTTGATATGGTAGGGAAGTTAGGAAAGGGAGGTGCCAGTTCATCCTCGACACTTGAGTGGTTCAAAATTACGTAGCCATATCCCTCGTGTTTCTTCTAGTGAGACGTTAATAAAACCAATCAACATGATTTGTTATGCTATGTTCCTCCATCAAAACACTGGGGCCGCGGTAGCCTAGTGGTCAAGGTCATGGACTAGCGGTCGGCGGTTTTCGTTCAGTCGCTGGTTCGATCATTGGCCGCCAAAGACCCGCCGTGTAGCCGGGGTTGATGCACGTTAAATCTATTCGGGGCCCAAAGTCCTCCCGTTGGCGTGGTGTGGATGTTAGGAGAGGGGGGTGACAGCTCAGGTGTCGTCATCGTCACTTGACCGTGGTTCAAAATTACGAGGTTCCTTCGCCAATAGCCCTCGTGTTGCTTCTAGGGCGACGTTAATATAAAAAATAAACTAAACCATCAAAACGCTTTTCAAAGGAAATTTTGAAGAAAGTACTTTCTCTTTATAATGAATCCTATTTTGTTCAATAGAATTTATGTTAAAGGGTTACATAGACTTATTTTTATACTTTTCAACAATTATAGAACAAACATAAATGAATGTTTAAAATAATACTTGATGATGAAAATACTAATTAAATATTTAAATAATTTGAAAATGCGATGCTTAAGCAGATATTTTCAATTATACATTATTAATTTAATTGCTTTGAGATTTCTCTAAGCTTCTCTTAATTTTATGAAAGTACGTAGATGTCCATTGCATAACGAAACATTACTTATAGATATGATTACAATATATATCTCATTAAAAATGAGTTAATTAACTGTTCGTCAAACCTATGAAATTATTGGAAATCATGTATTTCAGGCACGTGTTCCCACTGTTTAAAGTCTCCTACATGTGGTTTTCTCCTATTGGCACTCTCACCACTCTAATTGTTGGATATCTGACCAGTTATATTTGCAGTAAGTAGATATTTCTTATCTCCCTTTTTATTGTTGTATTAAAATAGTGGTGAATTCAAGGAATAAATTTTTAGCTACTGATAGAAATATTGATAAATGATTCCAAAAGAAATACTTATGTTCCATTATGAAATAACATTTGCTTAACAATCTACCAAAGTAAATATCCTTACTGAAGAATTCTAACATTATATAATCATCCTTAAAAAGGAGTGTTCATTTGTCAAAGGATCATCCTTGATATTTTTGACAATTTTCATGGTGACGTCCCCCCCCTCCCGGATACCCTAGCTCTCCTTTTCTATTTTTGACCATTCTGGTATGTTCCGGAATTTCCCACCTTCTTTTCCCGCTATATTAGTGGTCATAATCGTGGACTCGCGGCCCTCGTTATTTTCGTCGAGTTGTAGGATCGAACCCTGGTTCCGCTAACACCCACCGAGTAGCTGGAGTGATGCGCATGAACTCTGTCGAGGTTTAAAAGTCTTTTCGTTGTATGGAAGTTTGGAAAGGGAGGTCCCAGTTCAGGTGTCGTCCACGTCACTTGATTGAGGTTCAGAATTAGAAGGTCCGTCGCCAATAGCCCTCGTGTTGCTTCTAGTGCGACGTTGATTAAGCCAATCAATCAATCGTTTCATTTTTTCCAAAACTTTTTGGCTATTACAAGGAAACAGAAAGCACACTATTTGGAATGGATGATTGGTCATATGTATGTCGTATAGCTGACAGATTCACAACCAGATGAATAAGAAAGAGAGAAGGTAACAGGATTTACCTCACTTTCGCCTACAGTAGCTGCCGTTTGTTAAGTCTAAGAGGACAGTAAAGACCTAACATGTCATCCTTTTCACCTAAATGTGATTTATTGCTAGAAGAATATTATTTTGTCTGGCACAAGTCTGAAACCGAAACGGCTTGCATTCAATTAGATTTTCCCTCGAAATTCACACTTTTGCTGGTTTAGTTTAGGTTTAGTTTAGTTTTTATTAACATCGCACGAGAAGCAAGCAGCACGAAGGCTATTTGCGACGGACCTCTAAATATTGAATCTCTATCAAATGACGAGGACGACACCTGACCTAGCACCCTCTCTCCTAACTTCCACACCACGCCAAAGGGAGGATTTGGGCCCCCGACAGATTTAACCTGGCTACACGGCGGGTCTTTGGCAGCCAAGGATCAAACCTGCGACTGAACGAAAACCGCTTGTCACGAATCCGAAACCATGAACACATGCTTTTTCTGGATAAATGAGGATTGTGAATAACAGCTTCATGCCCATGTTTCAAAGTTTGGTTATCTTTTGTTAATAACACTCGTATGACTAAATGGCTCGTTAATTCAACCTAATAAGCAATGACGATTGAAAAGCATAGAGTAATGTTGTAACATTGAAATAACTCTGGAGGAACGTTCATATTGTAACACCCGGCTGACCCGGGCGTCCTCTTGTGCCATCATTAAATTCAAATATTAAATACCACGACACAAATAATTACAGAACCACCAAAACAACTTTCACAATTTATTAGTATATATTTACTATGACACCAATAAATACGCTCTCCAGGTTAAGCTTTCCAATATCTTAGTTCAACCCACCAATAATAATCTAACAGACTCTTACCAATAATTTTTCATCGACTGCAACTCAGCTTCTGGGATAACTGCTGAAAACTCCAGACCGAATCTTTTTCGAGTAATCTTTACTCGAATCTTCAATGCTAGTCTTTAATTCCTCCTTTCTCTTATATAGCACTTAGGCTTCACCTCATCTCACTACAACGTCTCTCTGATCCTCCTTCAGATACTCTACTCCTTCCGACGGAGTTTATATAATTCTTAATTCGACCGCTTCACTTCATTCCTAACTGCTTTACATACTCGTACTACATTATGCATCACGTTTCATTTTTGGCTGGGCAATGGTTGTTTAATGAAAGCAATCAATCTCAAGTGAAAGTCCCCAAGGTTAGTGAAGAGAAACCGCGAATAGCCCAATGTCACAATATAACCTAACAATCTAAATTCCTCAACATTTCTTTCAATGCTTTCCATACTAGAATGTATCTCCTTTTTATAGACAAAATCATTTTTTTTTTTTCATTTCGGCTTATGTATGAAATTGTATACATGGATAGGCGCACATATGGAAAGACATGGTGATTTAAAAAAATTAAATATTTAAATTTCTCAATCATTACAGATCAAAGTAGGAAGTGTGCTCAAAAAATATTCGATTATAATTTTTCGTGAATAAACAAATGAAGATAGGGAGACACATGTGTGATGCTCATGTATAAGTAAATATTAATACCCATGTCTGAACTCGTTCCTGACTATGCGAACACGCGCCAAATATAGTAACCATCTCAAAACAATGAAACTCTGAGTCCCTTCGTGATGCTGTGAGACTCAAATAGCTAGATATGTCGGAAACAGATAACTGGCAGTTACATTACGATAACGCCCCCACTTATTATTTAAATTTGTTCAGTTCCTACCCTCCAAACGTGTCTGTGCCGGACTTCTGGTTTTTCCAGAACTCAAAATGTTCCTGATGAGAACCAGATACCATTCAAAAAACATTTCATGCAGAACAATACAAACCAACTGCGCTCTATGCCAAAAGAGTTATTCTAGTACTGCTACGGACAGTGGCAGATTTGTTTGTAGAAATGTGTGGCAACCTGTGGATATTATTTCGAAGGAGATAAAGTGCAAGACTGTTCCATCTAAATACGGGTATTTCTTATGAAAAGATGTCGGATAATTTTTGAGCATACACCTCGTGTGTAAGAATTTAAAATCACTTTTTGCAGTACATGTTTCATTTGTCGCGAGACACTTGATCATTATTATATTGTTTGTAAATTTTGCTCTGTTTATTTACAGGTAAACCTACAGATTTGGAAGGACACTTACTAAATCCTATAGCAAGAAAGTTTCTTCTCGGCAAAGATAGCAAAAAGTGTGATATTCAAGTAAGTTACACAGAAATCAATTTGCTTTAATTCAAAAAGGGCATTATTATGGTAATATGATAGTCGCTGCGTATTTCTACAGGATTAAGAATTCTAATGTTCAGTCAGACAAAATTAATTTCGTTTAATAATGGCTGTTCACGTATGTCAACAATCTGAAGGTTAACGTACGAAGTACTTAAGAGAGAAAAAGTTCTTTTTAATTTAATAAAAATGATCTCGAAACTGTAAAATGAAAATTTATCATAGCTAAATTGTAGCAACGATTCAGAAATCATACCAATAACAAATGAATTAAAGCCTCATAACCAAACCAACTGAACGGTCATAACAGCAATATCTTGCGTAGGATTCGAATAATATTTCCTCTAAATAGTGGCAGTACTGTGAGTAAGATACGAACGATATTTCCATACAAAAAATAACTTGAGAAGCATGGAAATATTAATTCCAAGAAAAGCAATGACAATATCTTGTGTGAAAAGGATATAGTAATCCTTCCATTTAAGTGATCTTCATTTACACAGATGCTCTTTAACGCGCGTGAACTCTTCCAACCAAGATGTTGCCAAACTGCGTTACGTAAAATTATACATTAGGAGATTCCTCAGTGTAACTTGTTTCTACTCTCATAAATCTACCTGCTATTGTCTTGTGAACATTTATAGGAAATTTTTGCGGTAGAAAATGTGAGATCAATAAATAATAACATAGAAACTGGGAGTAAATTTTCGCTTAATTCATGGTTCTATTTATGTGCTATTTTCGAGGTTCCTATTACCCGTCTGAATAAAAAATGCTGTAGTAATTTTATCTTTATAATATTTATTTTCCTATCAAAAATCAACCTTTTATTAATCAGTCATTTCAACTCCCGTTCTCTTTCTTTCTTTTTTTTTTTTTTTTTGCTCCTGAATTTATTCTCTGATGTACATATTTGAATTTCCCTTCAATAACTATAAGTACTAAAAGACGTCCAATACCCCCAGATTACGGAGACTTCTTTGACAGGGTAAAAAAATGATAAATTTACATACGCCAATTTTAAATACTCCTTATCTTTTGTAAAATTAAAAATAATGTAAGTCTTATTTTAATATAGAGATATCTTTATACTTAATTTTAATATAGAGATATCTTTATATTTATGATTTCGTTTTATGTAAAGAAACCCACATTTAAATACATAAACAATTACGTATGTGAGCGCTTAATTATACAAATACCTGTACATACATTTAGGTACATCTTGCTTAAACTCCTTTGCATTATGATGTTAAACATTTGTAGATTACCTATAAACACAATATTCAATAAACTGAATATAATAATAATTTCACAATTTGAATGTAATAAAGTTTAACACTTTTAATTTTATTATTCAAATTTCCCTTTTATTATTCAAGCTCCTCTCTCCTTTTTATGCTAATATTTTCAATATTTTACATTTGTAAGTACTTATAAGATAAAAATTAAATTCACTGATTATGAGAAATAGCCTCATTATCAGCGCTATGAATAAAATATGTTTTGAGGGAAATATACCTGAATCCTACGCAACTACATATCGAGAAATACGCGAAAACAGAAATATTTCTCAACAGCATGGCTCGTTGGTTTCCAATTTTAAAATTTAGTTTTTTTGCGTTCACTTTTTCGAAATCTCATAAATAATATTTATGGAACCAGAGAAGCACCCTTTTTTAACACTAAACTAAAATAATGCAAAATGTGAAATATTTTAACGTCTTATTTACCTTAAAATAATTGTTTAATATTTTAGTAAATTTATAATAATAACTTTGCAATATTAAGTTTCAAAATCAAAAAGTTGTGACCAATATAGAATTAAGTCATTTGAAATATGGGTTAGATTCTAAAATATTTTTTTAAAAACGTTTTTGAGCTTTTGTGCAACAAATGGTTTAAAAGAAATCGAGAGAAATTTCACCGCATTAATCCTAAAATTAGGTATGAATATCGTCACATAAAATGTACAGGTAAATTAAATAAAGAGTACGGAATATTCTCAACTCCATGCTTTTATCCAGAAAACTAATTCAGAATTATCAGTTGCAGCGCTTAAGATGTAGCGCGTAATAACAGGAAAATCGAAAACCTATCTCGAAATTACTGCTTCGCGAGAGGTATGTATCGGAAAAACTAGAGGATGCACTTCATTTTCGATCATGCTGCTTTGCATAAGGTTTCGAAAATAAATGCGGGTTCGCGCTTTGCAATATTGCGCAATATATGCGCAATGCAGCACCGCTGCAAACACAGCGGAGAAAGCGAGTGAATGAATTTAGATTTATGGCGCAAGAGCCGGAGCTGGATCTTGCGCCATTGGGAGAAAACTAGTATCACTACAATATCATTTTGTTACTTTAATAAGTAGATAATAAAATAAGTGGAACATTTATTGTTTTATTCTTAGTGGAAGTTATAATTTATAGTTGACTAATTTATAATTAACTAAATACTTTTGAAAAAACGATTATTTTTTTTGATCTTGAACCCTATATACCTAATCTTAAATAATAATCCTATTAATAGTCATCGAATTAAGAACAAATATCTATTTTTATATTTCTTTTATTTATTTCAAACAAATAAGCTTAAGAGAAATATCAGAATATTTCGACTAAAAAAACCAGAATATTGGTAAAATAGCGTTTGCACTCCGGGCAGATGTTAGAAGTGTCTCCTCTACCAATAGTATTGTTTGAGTGGTTGCATGAGTACATAGTGATTCTGCGTTTCTTAGATGTAAAAAAGTACAAATTCCGCATTTTGTTTGCTCCACTTTAAATCGTGACGTCTGTCGCCTTTTAAATATGCAATATATCTTCAATATTTATTTCGATGAAATATCGCGAACTTCTGCACGTGATCACTAAGCATTCGACTGTGAGACGATATTGCAGCAAATCTCAAAAAAAGAAGCAAGTATACAGCTGTACTTTCACTTTCGGAAAACTCATTTTACTAGTTCTGAAGGTAACTGAGCACGAGGTGGTTTGTTTGAGCGCGTCGGGTGCGTCTCGAATTCGCAAAAATGACAGGTGTGGAATGTTTAGTTATCCAGAGTTAATGCGTAATCATTACATTTTAATGTATGTTCTGTCTGGCAAAAGAGGGCTGACTCGTTGCGGCAACATTATTTTGAAACATTGCTACAAATTTAACTTCTAAGCAAAGGAATGTTCTTGCCGGTAACATTGAGGAAAAATTCAACAGTGACAACTCATGTTTTGGACCCGTCTGGTGACCAGGTAGGACAAAATAGTCCCACTGTAGTCCATATAACACATCGATCAATAACTCCCGAGACTAACCCAGAGATGGCGCTCGTAGTAAACCAGTAACCAGGTCTTTCTAGAGTACTAACCTTTGCTTGAAACGTGTCAAAATTTTAAGTCGATCAGACGGAAAAAGGTTTTCTGCGAAGTGAAGTAAAGGTAGAGTTCTTCTCAAGTGGGTATCCGCGATTGCTTTCTGATGTAAAACAAAACACAACGAGTCGATGATTCAAAGCAATCGTTTCACTGCTACAATAACAAAAGATTTCTGCGGAAAAAAAAAAAAAAAGAAAAAAAAAAAATTGGGGGGGGAAAGATTTGAGAAAGAACGATTGTATACAATCGTTATACCAAGGTGATTAACAAAAGGTGTTATGTTGATGAATAAACAAAAATTTTGCATAAAAAATGTTGTTTTCAATTTTAGACTCGGGAGTTATTGATCGATGTGTTATATCGTAAGAGGCGACTCAGATGGGTACTTAGCGTTTGGGATATAGCCGGGCACCCTGACCCTGGAAACGTGGTATTAGGGGACCTCAGGAACTTGCCTTTTTTAGGTTTGTTCGGACATCATGACCGGTTTTTTTTTTTCTTTCCCATTGGATTTATAGTTTTTGATAAACACGGGTGATGCACCATCGGGATACCCTAGCGATCCTTCTCAATTTTCGACCCTCCTTGTCAATCAATTTTTGTCTTTTTTTTCAATTTTTTCACGTCTGGACCACAGTTACATCTTGTTTGGCGCAGCAGAGCCATATTTGGCCCTTGTACCAATAACCATTGCACTCTCTCTCTCGAAAATCATCGTCAATGCTTCGAAAAGCAATACTATAATTCTGGATTTCTTTTTAGCGATTTATCAGCTAATTTTCTTTTGCCACCTAAATCTTTTTTTTTTCTTCTTCAATTGATGTACCCGGGATAGCCTAGTGATCCTTCCCTATTTTTGACCCTCCTCCTTATCAACATTTTTATCTTTTTTAACATTACACAGCATACAACTAATTTTTTTTGGCGTAGCATAGCCACATATGACTCTTAAACTATTAAAAAACTCACTCACTCAATTAATGTAATAGCTCACCTACACGTTTTTATGCATGTTCTATGCAATGAAGTTTAGTCGCCGCGGTAGCCTAGCGGTCATGGTTTCAGACTCTTGGCCGGCGGTTTTCGTTGAGTTGCGGATTCAAACTTTCGCCACTAAGGACCCGCCGTGTACTCGGGGCTAATACACGTTAAATCTGTCGAGACCCAAAGTCACCCCGATGACGTGGTGTGGAAATTAGGAGAGGGAGTGTCAGCTTAAGTGTCGTACTCACCACTTGAACGAGGTTCAAAATTACGAGGTCTGTCGCCAATAGCCCTCGTGTTGCTTCTAGCGTGACTTTAATAAAAACTAAACTAAAAAAAGCAATAAAGTTTAATTAATATTTTGAATCCAGAAACGTTTTATATGTTTTAATATATTTTTGAGAAACTATCACCATAATATTCATCATACTGCATATTTCTTGTATTGGATCGTTCAAAAATACCGTAGATCTCAACAACCGGTTGAATTTTTATAATTTACACAGATATGGTCCATTGATCGATTCTTGCTTTTTGAACACATGCGGTAACATTGAGTCATTATTTCTGCATCATACCACTTACACATCCATTCATTGATGAGTAACCTCTGTTGCCAAGTGCCGTCAACAAATATTCCGTATTTAAAAAATTCACTTGTATTTTTAATTTTTAGCGAGGCAGGATTTATTTTCCGGAATACAGCGTACAACTACTTTCAATAGACTCCTTTATAAACTGCGAGAAGCAAGCTTTAATAGACAAAGAAAGCACATAACCTTTTCCCAATTGCAAAGCCTCTTTCAATTACACTTAGACCCTTAGTAATAGAGTAATTTCTGAAGCAAAATCTCTTATTTAACTTCTCTGTAAAAGGGAAAGATTTGAAAATGAGCAGTGTTTGTACTTCATGGTCATATTTCTGCATCATCCATTGACAATCTTCCATCACTTCCAATCCTTGAGGGAAAAAAGTCGAAGTAACATGCCATAGCAAATCAAGAAATTAAGTTTATCATGCAGACAATTCTATCACCTAAAAAACTTTTACTTTCGCTTTCAAAGCATTTTCCTAAGGATTCCGGCCAGGTTTCAACATTTTAGTTCTAGCTGATTCAAAAAGTTAGAGCTTTTTTTCAAGTTTTTTTTCCCTTAATAGCACCAACAGTGAAGTCATTTCCTGAAAATTGGCTGTTATTGGACCGCTTAAATTTTGCTTAAGAAATTATAATGTTTTCAAAAGACAGATGTGAAAACAAGTATTTTCTGAAATGTACCAAAATGAGAAGTTAACTATGCAGCAAAAGTAAAAAAAAAAAAATATGTAAGAATATAAACAAATCAAAAATCATCAAACGTGTTCAGTTGCCCTTTTTAATACACGTATGGTCTTTACTTTTTAAAAGAAAATATGACAGAGTCTTATTCGAAGCTTTTTTTAGAAAATATTTTTCAGATAAATTAATTAAAATTTTTTTTTTACAATTTCTATATCTAACTTCTGGTTCATTCACCCCCGTGGGGTTAATTGTTTTCGTTAAACATAGGTGATTCATCCCCGGGATTCCCTAATGATTCTATTCTATTTCGATCATGCTCCTTGTCAAACAAATCTTACCTATTTTCCATTTTTTCCGAATGTAAAGACCACAGTTACATTTTTTTTAGCTCTGCATTGCCACATCTGGCTCTTGCGCTATTAAACATCTCCATCACACATCACACAATTGTTAAACTAACATGACGCAGAAACTGTTATAACTTGGTAAATATGTGGAGTAGAAATAGAATAAGATGTCTTTAGGGGACAGAAAGACCAAGTATTTAAAATTTAGAAAAACAGATTCACTATTTCAATGAAAATTGGTATTTTTTACTCAAGTCAAATATCTTAAAAACCAAAATTACTATGGCAGATTTAACTCCAAAAATTAAAATAAACTTATTGTTATTTATAATAGCTATTTATAGTGAAATATTTAGACTTCAATTAAAATGTAATTGAGAAGTGTACTAAAACCTGCAGTTCTTCGTATAATTATAAACAGGTATTTTTAAATACAGAATTCCTGTTCAAATTGATAAGGTATATTATTTTGTTTCTGTTTTGACTCCAGTGTTGTACGATTTTTAAATATTATGGAATATTTTATTTTCAGCTCACAGATTACTGCATATCGACCGAAAATTACAAGGAAGATGAGAAAGAACACGCCAATGGAGTATTACTACAGCATGAAGAAGAAATTAAACTTAACACATGAGGCAGAACGACTGAGCAATGATCAAAATGGCATCTGCTACGAGTCTCGAGCAAATAACCTCGCAATTTGCTCAAATGGAGATATAGTGGTGGTTTCCTGAAATATCACTTCCTGTGCGTCCAGATGTCCTATGGGTGGTCATCAAACTACTTATATAACGCCGCAATATTTTTCCGAATGCTAGATGTTTTATACTTGTTGAGCTGTTTATTACTCCAATATCAATTGTTTAGATTTTTATTTCTTATTAACAAAATTGTTTCTTGCGACATTTTGTCAATCTAATATCCTTTTAAATTTCTTTGATTTTTCTGTAGAATTTATTATACATGAAGTATTTTATTCTTGGTGTATTTTTATACTGGTTTACACATTCTAAGAATGGTTGTTTTTCCGTAAAACGGGTGTAAAGACGGGTGAAAATTGTTTTATTGGAAATTTAGATTTGAAATAAAAGTGGTTATTTGATAAAACTGTGTTTTGCAGACTTATTTACCAAACAATTTTTATCGCCCAACAATTTTTCTTTAATGAACGATCTCTGTCAGACTGTTTTGTGACGCTCTGAGTTCTCTACTAAAACATATTTGATCCTTCGCGAGTTAATAAAATTCAGATACTATTTAAGAAGTCTAATTTATCATTTAAACAAGCTTTTAACATGGCGGCGAATGTCTTTTCGCCCATGACTCGGCGAATGTAACGTTGGCAGAACTTGCGGCCACTGATGTGTTCGTCGAGTCGTGGATACGATGCCTGATGCCTATATAGATCCACCGTATAATAGGGCTGATGCACATAAAATCTGGTCGATATCCTACAAAGGGTATTCAAATGAAAAGGTCCGAAACGATACTGTGGATATAAATGAAGACTTTATTCAAAGTATACACTATAGGCTTGAGCACAGCGATCCTATTGATTAACGAGCAGAAGGATTTCTTGTTCCCGAAATTCCTGTGGCAGTGACGAGACCCAGTCCTTCCCAGCGTCCTTGAACTCGTCATCCGAGTAGAAGTGCTTCCCTTTTAGATGTTTTTCCAGGGGAGAAAACACATGGAAATCGCAGAGCAACTTGTCCGAGTTATAGGGCTGATAGCCAAGGTCATCTCACTTGAACTTGGCCAATTTCGCGTGTGGGACCCTGGAGACGTGAGGAAACGCGTTACCACGGAGCATGCGCAGCCTCGATCTTTCGTTCTTGATGAACCTGCGTAGGCTTCGGAGCATCTCACAAAACACTTCTGAATTAATTGTTCGAACATCATGCCCTAACATCATGTCGAACATCATGTCAATTGGACGGCACCCTTTATATGAGCCTCTGCTCTCTCCTGCGCATGCGGGTGCCCGCGCATGCTCCGATACACGCCAGATACTCAATTCGCCTCCCTAGAAGTCTTGCTGCGTTCTCCTATAGCGGCATAGGCAAATATGTTAATGGTTACGACGTTTCGTACATTTTCATTTAAACACACCTTGTAACTCAACCCGTAAGTAAGGTGTGAAAGTTTGGAAAGGGAGGTGCCGGCTCAGGTGTCATCCACGTAAATTTTCAACGAGGCTTTCGCCATTAGCCTTCGTGTGGTTTCTCAGAGCAACGTTAATAATCAATCAATGAATCAATTCAGTTAGTTTGATGAAGTTGTGAAGAATGTGGAGGACTAAAGACTGTTATCTCGTTTCAAATAACGATATTCACATTTAAAAAATATATGTAAGCAAGTTGATAAACTGGCTGGGTTGCAAAGAATAAGGGAGTGACAAAAACTTATTTCTTGCTTTATCAAGGATGACACCCAGACACCCAACTTAATGTGCCAAGAAGAAAATTCTCCCTCTCTGGGAAAGGGGGAGGGGTAAAGAAAAAATTTATTCTCAGACTCTACTGACTGGGCTAACCAGGGACCCTTAGAGGCTTGTCATCTTTAGGTAAGGACGGTCATTATGACCCCGAGGGACCTTAGTGATATTTTTCTTTCCCATGGGGCTTACTGTCTTAAGAAAATACGCGACGTGCTCTCGAGATACCTTAGCGGTCCTTCTTCATTTTCGACTCTCCTTGTTAACCAATTTTTTTTTTTATCTTTTTAAAAAAAATTCAAATGTCTAGATTACATATTTACTTTGTTTGGTGCAGCATCGCCTCATCTGTTTATTGCGCCATTAATGTACTGTTACTTTCTCGCTTATTGCCGTCTCTCTGGAAACAGAACGAGAAAAAGTGCCATGAAGCAATTCTACGAGCCTTGCAATTTCAAGCCATGATCAAGGGATTAGGACATATGAGTTGGAGCTCTACTCTCCAAACTTTACCACACCATAATAATGCGAAATTTTTGAGCCCTTCCAGATATTACGTATATTAGTCTCACTTCAGAAAACCAGGATAAAATTTATCTGTATATCAATATCTTTGTATGATATTGCTGTTTTGAAAGTAAATAGCCCTCAGGGGCTTGCCTTCTTCAGGTAAGTACGGGCTTCACGAACCCGAGGGACCTAAGTGATCTTTTTCTTTCCTATGGGGTTTACTATCTTTGGTAAACACGGGTGACGCGCCCCCGGGATAACCTAGCGATCCATCTCTATTTTCGACCCTCCTTGTCAACCACTTTTATCTTTTTTTTTAACTTCACGTCTAGACCACAGTTTAATCTTGTTTGGCGCAGCATAGCCATATCTGGCTCTTGCACCAATAAACTTTACATTCCCTCACTCACTCATTTGAAAGTAAATATGATCATTCACTAGCTTATAGAAAGAATATTTTATTAGTTGTCTTTGTTTAGTGTTACTAATTTGTGAGACATATCTCTTTGGGGGAAGTCATTCTAAAGATAATTCTACACTTGGTTCATTTTGCTGTAGCCGTAATGAATAGCTCTATTTCTGTTCGTCAAAATACATGGGCCGCGGTAGCCTAGTGGTCATGGTTTCGGATTCCTGGCTGGCGTTTTTCGTTCAGTCGCGGGTTCGATGCTCGGCCGTCATAGACCCGTCGTGTTGCCGGGGCTGATGCACGTTAATTCTGTCGGGGCCTCAAATCCTCCCGTTGTCGTGGTGTGTGTGTTAGGAGAGGGAGGTGCCAGCTCAGGTGTCGTCCTCGTCACTTGACCATGGTTCAAAATTACGTGGTCCATCGACAATAGCCCTCGTGTTGTTTCTAGTGCGACGTTAATAAAAAAACTAAACTAAACTAATCGTCAAAATACATGGGATGTGATTGTTTATTAACGTCTAACAGAGAAGCAACGCGAAGTCTATTGGAGATAGACCTCGAAATTTTGAGTCTTGGTCAATGTGTCTGGGACGACATCCGAGCTGACATCTTCCTCTTCAAGCCTCGCCAACTGCAGAATTTAAATCCTCGACAGATTTAGCTTACATTTTCCTAGCTACTAGGCGGGTTTTCTGTGACGTCAGGATTCTAATCAACGAATCGACGCAACTGCCGGCAGCGTATCTGCGACCGGAACCACTAGGTTACGGCGGTCACTAGTTAAAATACAGGAATCTCCGTTTAAATTCTAAACACTAGTAGATATTGTTGAGCTATGTAAGGTGTTAAATGACTGTTACTGTGAATCGGCAATTGCAAATATTTTTCATTATTAAATGGAAAGCGAACTTTTATAAGTCTCAAAGATGTATATTCTTTTCAGTTTAATTTTAAAAATAGAATAGATAATAATTTTTGACTATTTCTCAAATTGAATTATTCGAGACATAAACACATAATACGAATTACACATTCTTTCGAGAGAAAATAATCAAAAATTTAATTAAATTTTTGAATTGTTCATGCGTTGTCTTAATAGGTGTTCCGAATCAGCCCTCGTAACGCTTCTAGTGCTACGCGAATAAAACGATAACACGAATGAAAAATCACTGGCGTCGGCCGGAGGTCAAACATGGGTTGACTGCTTATAAAGACAGATTTGCTAACCGTTGTATTATCAACGCTTTGAAATGGTGGATGTTTATCTCTGTAATAAACTTCAGAGACAGATCAGATCTTCTGTTACTCACTTGTGTAATCAGTGCCTTGGGACATAAACCTATATCTTGAGATTAAAAATGTTTCATTTTCGTTTGTGAAGCTGTCGCGCATTGGTTGCGTCATCCGAAGAGCATTAATGAAGCGATGCGCGAAAAAAGCCTTTATTAAAAAAAAAAAATCACGAATATTTATTTTATTCCTTTTCAAGAATTCTTGTATATAATCGCAGCGGCGATGAATAGAATTTGAAGTGGGGAAGAGGACAAAAATTCATGCATGCAACAAAAAGTAATTTGGTTTCGGGATGTATAAGGTGCAGACACTCAGAAATATATGAAAATTTAGCTGCAAATTGGCAAGTTTTCGATGCTTTTTAAGAGAATATGGACATAAGAGTGAACGTTGACGATTTATACCAATTTTACTGTGGTTTAAATTTAATACTCTTTTGTAATAGGTTTTATATAAGTAAAATAGAAAATAGAGTAATCCGTAGGATATATTAGATTCATTGTTTATACAGTCTTCGCATTTTCAAACAGCAGAAGCTTTTGGTGACAGAGCCTGTAATTTTTAGCAGCAGTCAGTTGACAATGACGACGTCACTTCAATTCAACTACATTTGGTTGTAAGTAGCAGCATTACTCGAGCCCTGACTCAGCTGAAACAATACCGGCCCTGAGTTCTCGACCACGGCCAGCGTAATTTGGAAATCGATTTTAAGGATTCGATTAGTACCTTTGCACCTTCAAAAATTCGATTTTTCAAATTTGTTTTTAAAAAATAGTGTTGAATGTTAGAAGCATTTTAAAGCAAACCGCGTCAAAATCCGACAATTATTACGCCCTGTGCAACAAGAAATGTAAGAGTCTAAAGTGGCGTGTTCTATGTAATGCAATGTAAACAAACCTCTTTTTCTCAGTTTGTTATTTTCACACTTTCCCGCAGGATTAAAAAAAATGTTTCGCATGCAGAGCTTTAAAATTTTACATGAGTGTTGTATTTGTAGATCTTTATTCTGTGAACTTCAATTTTGTTAATGGGATGATTAGATTTTATTTTATAACATGATACATGAAAAAAAGGTTACTAAATACAAACTTGATAACTTTTTTAAATTTTTCAATTTTTTTTAATGTAAGGTAAATTTAAAATTTGAGGTTTACAGAATAAGGTCATTATTTAGCTTTAATTTAGTATAAGAATTATGGTTCTACTGTGCATCTTTCAAATGTTATCTTGTTCGTAACGTAAGGTAAGCTAATTTATTTTTCAAATTTTTGTACGCATATTTCATGTTGTATAAGAAAATATATTAATTTAATAGCAAAACTTGACCCAATATTTTAAACTATACACTTCATTACGCAAACTGGCAAAGTTTTATATTGAAATGAGCAAAAATAGTTGATTTATGAGGAATTGAAAAAAGTTTGTCAAAATTTTCTACTTTTGATTTAGTAAGGTACTAAGTCCCCTTAAATTAACCAAATTGTGAAAGAAAACATAGTTTTAAGTAAAATACCGTCTTAAGAGAGAAATGTTTTTCAGAAAATATAAACATCGCTGAATTAATTCCATATTGCATGCATATATTGAATTAAAAATGATTTATGGACACGTTTAGTATTTTTCAATTTCTAATATTCGTTCACACTCTCCCTGTATATATCTTGTTGAAATTTTCAATCGTTAATAAAATAATTTTTATTCATCCACTCAAGTTCAAATACATTTTTTTAAACTTGTAGTGGAAGAAACTTGATGTTAATACAGTTTTTTCAAATATTAATCAAATTTAATTGGTGAAAATGCAGTTTGGCCCAACCACTTGGCGCGATTCCAAAAACTGCCAAACTTGGCGAATTTTTTGGCTGAACATTAAGTCTGCGAAGCGGACTAGGGTAGCCACATTTGGCCAAATACCGCCAAATAATTCCTGTTACCAAGGGTGGTTTGACTAAGCATTTAATTTACCGAATGAATTAAGAAGGAAGCCAATGCTTCTACTAAGCCATTTGTCTTGCAATGGCAAAGTTTGTAGAGCGTCGGCGTTCATGCCTTCGGATCAAATCTCGTCGAAGCAGAATTTTTTTTTATTTGATTTCAAATAAATAATTTTCGTTTTATATGAGAGAAAAAAATTTCTCGTAAATGAGATATTTATCACGATATAAATTTAGGAATATGTACCTTCAATGACAACTAAAATAAAAAGTTTCTTTGTTGACCTAAGTAGAAATTGACTTTAATTTTTTTTATATTACTTATTTTACTCTTTAGCTTAGTTAAAAATGAAGTCATAATATTTTCCAAAAAGTTGCTTCTAAACATATTTTTATAAATGTGGGAAAATGAATCCACACCACATTCATGACATAACGTGTGAGTTGGAAAAAATTATTGATTAGCTACCCAGGCGGCTGTCATTTTAATCACTGACAAAATAATCATCTGCTGTTTTTTTTAAATAAAAAGTGTATTATGGATTACCTTTTCTGGTCAAAATAAATACATAAGTGATTGAGAAAGCGAGTGAGCAAGTCAATCAATCAATCACATTTCCATTCCGTTGATATAATATAACTTAAATATATGTCAACGGAATGCTAATTTCAAATACTTAGTTTAATAATTATGAAATAAATAGTACCTTCAGTGGTTAAATAGTTCTTTGTTAGTTTGGTGGTGAAGTTCTTTGCAGGGAATAATTTTTGCATTCTTTATTGTTTTAACAAGCTCAAAAGAACAGGTTCATTAAATTTTTGAGGTTTTTTTTTTGGTCTTTTTAAGAATAAATTACTACATTAAGAATAAACTATTTATTTCGCAAATCATACTCACGCTTGCGTATAGTTCAATTGATTTTGGTTCCTGAAATGCATAACGAACTTTAGTCTAAACTTCTGTTTGACTTAACGAATTTTCTTTCTAATTTCTAGGAATTATTAACCTATATTTTATGCTTTTAGGGAACCTTTTCTTAAACGTTATACATGAGTGATTGTACTTCTTTGAATGATAAATTATTTTTCTCTTGAATTTAAAGAATTTAGATATCTTGAATTTTTTTATGAATCCCTTCCAGAATTTTTTTTTCTTAAAATAAGTAAAAAATGTCAAGTAATTTTTTCAAGCAGAATTTGAGATCTTATCACAAGTTAAAACAATAAATAAGAATATTGAAGCTTTTGAATTTCTTTGATAAATATTTCTCACAAATTCATTTCTTTTTCGGCAATTTAATTGAGATAGGTGAGTACGAAGATATTTTAAATTAAATAAGAATAAAAGTGTGTTATATGTAAAAGATAAAAAAAAATATTAGTTGTTGAATAAATATGTGATTCACGTACAATTATTTTGAAGCGGTTTCGATTTCAGAATTTTTATAAAATATTAGAAATTTATTCATGCCCATTTGTTAATAGATATTTTTATTATTATTCTGTATATAAAACGTCTTTAAACGGTGCTCATGCATTTACAGAGATGTACTCTCATAACTAATTACCAAAATCATACAAAATATACAGCGGGTTTCTTAAAAAAATAAAAATTATAGTTAAATTTATTTATATTAGATTCATTGACATGTCATTTTCCCTTCACTTTTGAAATACAAATATGTTACTAACTTATATGTACGATATTGTAATTTTTGTTGTTAAATTTGAGATAAATTTTCTTCGTATTGAGTAAAATGTATTGTTACGCGAGAATGATCAGCTAAAATTGCATCACCAGTTAATTAAACATTTGAGTAATCAATATCAAACATAAATTAGCCTCACGTGTGAGTGGTTTATTTAAATCTTCTCAACTAAATGTTATAATAAGGGTATTTACTTATCTTGTGAACTCTAAACGGCTGTCTTTTAATAACTAGAACATTTTCAAGTAGACTTCTAACCGCAGCAGCCGATCAAGGGGAAGCAGTCTGATTACATTATTGTGGTATCGGTGTCCTAGTGGTCATCATAGTGAACTCGCAGCCGGCGTTGTTTCCGTCGAGTCGTGGGTTCGAGCCTTGATGCCACTAAAGACGCAGCATATAGGTGGGGTTGAAACATGTAAATGTGTCAAAGTCTCAAGTATTTTTCTTGTGAATAGTGGGAAAGTTAGAGGCAAGTGTTAAGTAGCCTAGTGATCATGGTTTCGTATTCTTGGTCGGCGGTTTTTATTCAGTCACGGGTTCGAGCCTTGGCATCTAAAGACCCGCCGTGTAACAGAAACTGATGCACGTTAAATCTGTCGAGGCCCAAAGTCCTCCAGTTGGCGTGGTGTGGATGTTAGGAGAGGGGAGTGCCAGCTCAGGTGTCGTCTTCGTCACTTGACCGAAGTTCAAAATTACGAGGTCCACCGCCAATAGACCTCGTGTTGCTTCTAGTGCCATGTTAATAAAAACTAATCTAAACTAAACTAATTTCATCACTTAAATGAGGTTCAAAATTATAAGATCCGTAACCAAAATCCTTGTGTAGCTTCCAAGTACAACATTAATGAACAATCAATAAATCTCTGCTTACCTTTTTTTTTACATTTGCTCTCACATTAAAATCCCATTCACATTACTTCTTCTCTATCATGTTCCGTACAGCCCTTCTTAAATGGTAAGGCTAAATTACATACATTACAGTTTTTTCGCAAGGCGATGTTCTCATTACAAACATCGCAGTAAAGCTGCTCTAGAAGTTAAAGGGAAATGCGCTTGGAAACTCATTGTACTCGGACAAGCAATACTTTCTTATTGCCAATGGCGAGGCAAATACAAATATAAAAACTAGAACAGATGAAAGAAGTGACTGAATCATTGTCATAAAAGTTATCTAACATACCAGAAAAGTCATTGACTCAAAAGTTATCTAACACACCAGTAAAGCATTGGATCAAAATCTAACACAGCAGAAAAGTCATTGGCTCAAAAGTTATCTAAAACACCAGTAAAGCCATTGTGTCCAAATTTGTTTAACACACCAGTAGAGTAATTGCCATAAAAGTTATCTAACATACCAGTAAAGACATTGGCTCAAAAGTTCTCGAGCACGCCAGTATAATGCCGTTTCTGAGTCTCTACGAAGTGGCACACATCGACGGAGGTAGTCTCTATTCATTAGATCTGTCGAAATACAGGATCTGCCAGGTAGTCATGACAAGGCAGGAGACTGATCACAGCGACAGCTTGCCGCCGTGGACAGATGGGTATTGTCATGAGATCTCTACCTCTCAAACGCCTTAACTTTATTCTATGTTCTTTTAGTAATTTATAACTTCTATCCTTTAATTGCTTGATATAGTTATAACCTTATAAAATGGTATAAAAGTACCAAAAATCTCTTTTGAAGTAGCCTCTATCCCCTTTTTGCGAGGACCGTTTGCTTGATTGTCCTCAAAAGTACCACAGTGGACGGGTATCCATTAAAACTCCCTAACAATGAATAAAGTTACATTTTAGCAATGTAATGAATGAAAAAATTAAATCTTGGCGATAGTTTTGCTTTAACATATTTTAATATAAATATACTAGTCAACCGAAGCTGATAAAGAGAATACTCGAAATCTATGATGAAAAAAAAGAAAGGAAAATGGAGTTATTATACGTTTGATTACGCTGATATCACTATTAAGATATCACTGAAAAGTTAAAAAAATAAGATGTTAAATGGAAGTAAAGGGATAAGAACCATTCTGAAAACTGTAACCTCCTTTTCGTAATTCTCATTGTATGTTTATACTCGAAATTGATCTAAATAGAGCCTTTCACAAAAGTTTACTTTCTGTTGGTGAGTATGGAATTTACGGCTAGAGGAACGTACCCCACCCCTTCTCGGCTTATCTTTCATTTAAATCTTGGAGGTTGGTGGTGAGGGGCATGGGTAAACGCTCCTCTAGAATACTTTGTCGATTATTCCTTTTTCTATTTTCGACACTTCTTGAGAACCAATACTTGCGTTTTTCTTCCTTACTATTTGTATAAGACATTGATATTGTCGAAAAAGCTATGATACAAATTCCTGTAGCTCCCCCTTTATAGCGTCAAGTTTGACGTATTGAAAGTGAATTGAATTAAATACAACGGTGTGGTTATAAAAAGATATTTAAGTTGCGATGTTAAGTAAAGAAATATGTTAATGCTTGATATGATTTTCTTCGTCATTATAATTTACGTTTTGTTTGAATAAACAGATTTTATTTGGCAGAAATGATACATTAAGTTAAAACGTTTTTCTGTATTTCACTTGGGACGCGTGTGTGTCATGAAATTTTCAATCGTTAATTTAACCAACTACCCATTAAGCTAGAGCTCTGAAACTTTGGGAATCCTTCTTACTTATCTAACAATGCAATATTTAGACATTTGCGATAAGTTTTAACTAATATATGTTTTTAAATAATACAGTTTAGCCCAACCACTTGGCGTGGTTTCAAAAATTGCCAAACTTGGCGAATTTTTTTTTTTTTTTTTTGGCTGAACGTTAAGTCCGCTAAGCGGACCAGGGTAACCACATTTGGCAAAATACCCCCAAATAATTCCTGTTGCCAAGGGTGGTTGGGCTAAATTTACTTCCAACCATTTAGTTTACAGGATGAATTAATTTTAGTTAGTTTTAACGTTTTTATGTATTTCACTTGGTGTGTGTGTATCAGTGTCATCAAAATTACGATAGTTAATTTAACCAACTTCCCATCATGCTAAAGCTCTGAAATTTTGGGAATCGCTCTTACTTGCCTAACAATGCAATATTTAGGCATTTGCGACAATTTTTAACTAATGTTTCAATAATTTTTTTTAATAAACTTTGCCACCATTTAAAAACGCTGTTTTTAAAAACCTTGGTTTTTATCTCGAATTATTTGCTAGTAAAGCAGAGAGCACGAGGCGCGTAATTTGTTCAAATATGGTCTTTGGGGCAATAAAACCAAACAATAAAGGCAGAATCTTAAAAATGATCACCTAAATTCCTTTAAAGACAAAAACGTTGTGTTGCGTCGACCGGGTGTCTACTCTGTGTCAACTATTTGGAATCCGCCACGCTACTTGTTTTGCAACCAACGCTTCATGTTATTACATTTTTCCCCTCAAATTATTAATTATTAAAGTGAAGCATTTTGGTTTGATCAAAGTCTTTCAGACGCAGTAGAAGAAAAGCACTTAAATGTTAGACCGAATATTTCTTAAAAATTTTTTTTCAAAGTGTCTCCGTTACTTCGAATCGTTTCAAGAAATATTCTCTTCTTTTAAATAGAAGGCCGCAGTAGCTTAGTAGTCATGGTAACGGACTCGCGGTTGTCGGTTTTTGTCGAGTCGTAGATTTGAGTCTAATGCCACCAAAGCCTTAATACTATCCCCGTTTAGCAAGAACTGGTGCACGTAAATCTGCCTAGGCTCAAAGCCCCCCCCCCCCCCGTCCTTTGGCGTGGTATGGAAATTAGGTGACTGGCTTGCAGCTCATTTGTTGTCCTCGTCACTAGACCTATTTTCCAAATCACGAGGTCCGTCGCCAATAACCATCATGTTGATTCTAGTGCGATGTTAATAAAACCAAACAAAACAACGATAAATATTTTCAAACAGTATTTCACTTGATTATTCATATTTAGTAATTTGAGTATATTTTCAGAGTTAAGATGCTTCAGTTGAAATTTTTTATTCATCAAGAACTAAACTGGGTAGTTTTCTCTTTTAAATAGTACATTTTTTAGTAAAAAAAAAAAAAAAAAAATTTCTTAATTCGTTAAACATAAAAGAAGTGCCAATTAGTTCAAATGCATTTTTATAAAGCATTTTTTAAGTAATATAAGTTAACAATAACGTTTAATAATATATCTGGGTGCAAAAATCACCTGGCAAAACTATTTTCTAATCAGATACACACTGTTGAATATATACGTAAAATATAATGAAACCCCGGTTGTATATACTTAATAAAAAAATAATAATCGCCATTGTTGTCAGTTACGTATCAGATTATTTTTTGATCACTGCTTATTACAAACAATCTAAATTTTGAGAAGTGATTCAAGATTTTATGTATATATTTGATATACACAATTACATTGATTTCTAATTGCTTTTTATTTAGTTGTTAAGCCATTGATGTCTTTAAATCCTTCCATTCACTCTCATTGCCATAAAAATTTGCTCTCTAGATACAATTGCCAGAATAAAATGAAATTTTACATACTTAAGTACACCGTAATTTTACGTATGTAAGTAAGTGATTACAAAATCTAAAAAAAAAATGATCAGTTATTTTGTAGGAAACATTATAAATGAATAGAGGTTTTAGTACCCTATTGGACCACCACTAGCATGAATGCACGATGTCATAAGGACAGGCATTGAGGCATACAAGTCCCGTATGATGTCCCGCGACATCTCGTTCCACAGTTGCAGTAAATGCGCCTTTAATTCGACTTAACTCGTAGGTTGTTCATCAATATATATAAAATCACTACAGCCCTTTGTGTCAGCCCCTGTATTCTGCGTATGTCAACTTATATTAAGATGGCAAATATAAGTTGTATACTTGCCATCCTAAGTGATCCCAAATATGTTCGATTTGTGACAAATCTGGGGATCGAGCACGCCAGGGAAGAGTGAAAATGTAGCGGATGTAGTCCTGTGAAACTCTTGCTGTGTGTTGTAAAAGAGTTCCTAGAATCCCTGCCATGAGAAGCAACACATATGGCTGAAGAATATCACGAAAGTATTTCTGGGATGTCATAGTGTCGTGGATCAATATAAGGGGTAACCATGTGTCGTATGCGATGGCACCCCATACCATCACATCAGTTGTGGGAGCGGTATGCCGCTGTACATCGAAGGTCGGATTGAGAAACGTACGGGTCCCACACAATTGACATCAATGTCCAAATTGAATCTGTATTCTCTAAAGGTGACCTGATTCAGTTCAGTTGCAGTCCAGTTCCTTCGAAGGACTCCACTCGAAACGGAGGCGAGGGTGAGTAGGTGTCGATGGCAGTACACGAAATGGACACCGCGATAGCAATTGTGAGAGGCTGATAAGAGGCTGACGATGGTAGGGTCTGACACAGAGGCCTGTAGTGAACTACCTGTGTATGAATAGTGGGCAATAAGACAGTTGGCGCTATGGGTATGTGTCGCATGATGTGACAGTCTTTTCGACAATTCGTTCGACGAGGATATCCTGAACCTGGTCGCCGTGTAACAGATTTCTTTCTTATCCATTGGTCCCAATACCTCCGCTCAGTAAAGTCAGAACGATCAAGGTGGTGAGGTACTTGCCGATCTGACAACCCATTTTCCATCATTCCTATGATTCTTCGCTTTTGGAACGCTGACAGCTGCTCATATTGTCTCTGATGGCGCTGTAATGACATTTCTAATTAAAAAGCGTCCCTCTGCTACAGATTGAATACACGCAAACAAGCTCCGCTTACCTGTTTTGTAATCCAAGGAGAACAGTTCAACGCCTTCTTGTGGCATTAGGTAATGTGCAGTCACGCTGCATTTCGAATACTTTACATATCTGCCTGTCACGTACCTTTATGCCAAGATTCGTAACAATTCCCCCCTTCCTTACTTCTTCGTGCGCAAAATTTTATGGCAATGAGTGTATTTTGATTTTTAAATAATGAAATGATAATGTTTCAAGTAAGTCAAATATTTAGTATAGTTATCGTATAAAAAGAAGAAAAAGTATCAAAATAATGTTATAAATCACAATTTATTACTGAACTTGCTGTATATTTTTTTTTATTTACAGATTACAAAAAATAGTTTACAGGTAGTAAATTTGCAGCAAATGTTGTTTTATTTCATTGAAATTTTTAAGTCGCAGGAGCTTTTAATAACTAAAATAAACTATATTTGAACAACTATTAATTTTCCATTTTAGTTTTTCAAATAATAAAAATAATTTAAAACCGTAAAATATTGTGGGTAAACAAAATTATTGCCTAATGAATTATTTTTAAGACAGACCGAAATGCTTAAATTTCAACACATAAACAAAAACGCCATAAGTTAACATTTCTTTCGTGACCCATTTCATTCCGAAAGTACACCTGTGTTTGTTGAAGATACGAATTTCTTAGTCAATATAAAAGTCATAAAAGGCAATCGTACACCGTTGATACAACACGAGATACGTTGCGTTCTAATACTTATGAGTGTCGTACTCTAGCCCGTTCGAGTGAAAATTTAGTCCCTTATGCAAACTAAATGGAAAGGTAAGTTCGAAACTTAATTATGGAAATTTAACGAAGTGTGCTTTCTCTTATCCTCTATGAAAATACCAGCCTTGAAAATTTTATTTCATATGCTACTGAAACATAAATTTACATTTGAAATGTAGTTCAGTTAAGAACAAGTTACTTGAATTTTTTGAGCTAATAGGAATTACATTTCGGTAAAGATAAAATAACACCGGCTTTTTTAAATAAATATCATTTATTTCCATATAACATATGTGTTAAAAGCTAAGAATTTTTGCTTTTTCTGTGCCTTGGTTTTTAGCCCTGTTCAACAAAAATAATTTTTTAATCATTCTGATTTGAGACTCTCTATCAACATTACACACAATTGGTTTCATAAATTCTATGATCTACAATCTATCTTTTTAATTGTACACTATAGAAATAACAGTTATCTTTAGTATGTGGTGTTCCATTGTATACAAAACATATATTAACTTTATAACAAATAATTTTGATTTTAACCTGAACTATATTACTAATAATCAACTGTAAAATTCCACTGAGATACTTATATAACTCAAAGCTATAGTACATGAAACAGATTAGGTAGGAGCTCCTACTAACTCATCTGCAACCATTTGTATTTCAGACTTTTGTAACATTTAAAAAGTACTTACAAAATAATCTTCAACAATATCTATACCGAACGTAATTTCAACTCTTAAAATATTCTAATGAAAATAACTCTGGTCAGAAATTAATTTATTTTAATAACAATTCTCGTAAGAAATTAATTTATGAGCATTAAACTTTTTTATGACTTTCGAGCAAAGGTAATTGACTAAGTAGCTGAACAAACACGGCGGTCTGATGATTTCCGGTAATAATCCTAGAATTAACTCATTTATTTTTAGAAATAAAATGAAAAAATAACCCATATCTTAGAGAGCAGCACTCTTTCTTAAAAAAGTCTTTTTCTTAAAGAAAGGATCTGTATTTCAATGTTTTTAACAAAATAAATACTTCACCTTTAAAGTACTTTTTCATATTACTTCATACATTTGACCAAACGGTGATTCTATTCTTCGAAACATTTCAATTAGTTATCTGTATTGATGGCTGACAGACCCTCTCTCTCTCTCTCTCTCTTTTCTTTTCGTGGCCACTTCTGTGTAGTGAAATCGGTATCCTTTCATAATCCTCAACAAACATGGTGACCAGAAGAAATCTCTTCATGCTAGATCAAGTGAGTAAGGGGTCTCAGGACCCTTAAAACATTAAATTTTCGATTTTTTGAAGAAAAAAAATCTCATCTGTTCTGAACATTTTGGTACCAAAATTATAACAAAACTTTGAAAATTCCCAGAGTTATCGAGAAAACACTGAACTTTGATGTGAATTATTTTATTGATTTTTTTCAACTTTAACTTCATTTTTCTCAGAACAAAAATTTTTAACTTGCGTGCAGGATTTCTCGGAAACTATTTAAGATATCAGTATGAAATTTTATGTACATGTTCAAAAAAGGTTTCTTTACGACGTATACATCAAATTTTAAACAAATTATTGACTGAAAATCTTTTATGGGAATTTTAATTGGGTTTTTTCTTAAAATTTCACATATTTTTTAATAATTGTATTAAAAAAAGTTTTTTTTCCTCTAAATTTCTCAAGAAGTGTGTATAACTTTGAAATTGAACTTTCTTTTATAAGGTAACATCACTTTTGTAAATTTTAATCAATTATATACTTCAGAATCATGCGCGCAGCAAAATATAGATTTTCTTAATTTTGAAAAAATGTCCAATTTATTTTTTATTATAACTTTTTAAAATTTCATTTAAATCTTATGAAAATAGGAGAACAAATGTAAATAAATATGAATATTATTTGGTAAAAGTTTCAATAGTCTGCTTTGTTTCATTGGTAAATTATATTGTTTTGAAAAATGATATATTTTTTTTGATACACGGACAAGCGTTAAGAGTCCTGAGACCCCTGAGAGTCATGCATTTTTTAACCGAAAAGGGCACTGAAATGGTTGTTTTTTGGTGACCAGTCATAAAAACAAAACTAGAACCCAAGGCACACATTTGGTTGATTGATTGACTGTTTGTAACGACACACGTACAAGCAACACGGGGGCTATTGGCGAAGAATTTCGTCTCTTTGAGGCTCGATCAAGTGATGAAGATACCTTTGCTAGTATTTCTTTATCCAAACTTCCACACCATGGGAGAATTTAGAGTTGCAATGGTTTCAACGTGCATCAATCGGCAATACGGCTATTTTTAAGTGGCATTAGGATTTGAAAATACAACTCGATTAAAACAACGCAGGGCAGCGGGGACACGACAATAACCACTTGGCTAATACGGCCACACACACACACATACAAATTTAGTAGCGACCATTTTCATTCTCAAATCTCTTATTGAAATTCACTGAAACGAATTCAAAAGCTCCAATTAATTGCGCCAAGTCTAGAAAGGTCCATTGTCGGTCTTTAAGGACAAGTTTACGAATTTTCTGCACATTTTCGTCCCTTCAATGGGCTATCTTTGAAATGCAAAAACCATTCACTCACTTCAGGTATTCCACAAGCATCATTTTTGTAAGCTAATTTGCGCATTACAAAAAAGTTTCTGTGAAATTTTACGCGAGCAGGAAGCACAATTTAACTTCCGCGCGTTGTTCACTTAAGGTATTTGTACACCTTTAAAACGTCACTTTTGTCAAAATTTTCGATTTTCTTATTTTAATGTCAGTTTAAGATTTAAACTTTTTCCTTTCTAATAGTGTTTGAATTTTAATTATACCTAATTTAGAACAGGGATTTGAATTTGACTCGGTAGCTAATTTTTAATTGCTTTTGAAAGTTTGTTTTTGATTTTTCTTACGAAATGAGTTTTCTCGATATATTTACATAAGGCAACATATATATCAGAAAAAGTTATGAACCAAATTAATTAAAATTTTTCAAGTATCTTCCTTATATAGTTTTTAAGAACACCTACAATTTTCGTGGTTGTAAAATTGATATGTTTTTAGTAACTAAGGTGTAAATAGTGTATCACTATAACTTTTTCTTTTTTATTTTTCATTGTTATTTGACTCGAAACACAGTAAAAATTGTAGTAATAAGATTTTCATCAAGAAAGTAGTACCAATCCCAAGAAATGTTATGATGAGTAAGACAAAATTTACAGAATGGTGATATTTTTGTTTACTTTTGAGTTATAAGCGTTATTCTGATAATCAATTTATGTACTATTTTGACCAAGTTTTCTACTCCAATTTTTTTTTTTTTTTTTGAATTAAAAGCAGATTATTAATATTTAAAATATGTTTTTCATAGTCTTAGGATATATTGTTGCATTAAAATATTATGATAGCAAATATCAATATATTTCAAAACATTTCTCCGAAGGTGTACGGATACCTTAAGCCTATCATTTTAATACATACTCATGGACAAAAAATTAGCGCACCAAGAAATAATTGCGGGATCGTAACGAAACTTGACATGAAGGTACATGTCAGAGAGATATGCAAATGATTAGAAATGCAGCGTGATTGCACATTACGTTTAGCCGGTAGAAGACGTTTAACGTCGTTCTTCGTGAAGTATAAAACAGGTAACCAAAGCTTGTTTAAGTGTGCTGAATCGTTTGCAAAGGAAGAGCTGAGGTAGACATGCCATTACGCCGTTTTCGAAGACAATATGAGCAGCTGTCGTAGTTTGAGAGGGCGAGAATCATCGGCATGATGGAAGCTGGTTGGTCAGTTAGGCTAGTAGCTCGTCAATTATGCCGCTCTGATTGTGTTGTGAGGAGGTGTTGGGACCAGTAGATCCGAGAGATATCATTTACACGAAGATCAGGCTTAGGACGCCCTCGACAGACCAGTTGTCGAGAAGACCGCCACATCGTAAAAATGCACGTGTACAGCCAACTGCTTCATAGGCCACCTTCCAGGCACAGGTAGCACCTTCACTAGGGGCCCCTGTGTCTTCTCAAACCATTCGAAGGCAACTGGATGGACATTTGGGATTGCAGAGCCCATTACGTGTGCTGCCCTTGATGCCCACCCATCGACGCCTCCGTTTAGAGTGGTGCCGCGCACGAGGAAACTGGACTGCAGCGGAATGGACCAGATCGTCTTTAGCGATGGATCCAGATTCAATCTCTGCAGTAATGACTATCGTGTGTGGAGACCCCGTGGTGAACGCCTCAATCCTGCCTTTGCTTTACAGCGACACAACACTCCCACAGCTGGTGTGATGGTATGGGGTGCCATTGCCTACAATACAAGGTCACCCCTAGTATTAATCCGTGGCACCATGACAGCCCAGCGGTATGCCCATGACATCCTGCAATCACGTGTTTCCACTCATGCAACGGCTCCCAGGAGCCATTTCTAACAAATTGTGTGCCTTTGCCCGAGTTTCCAGGTTTCTGCGCCTTCATAACGTGGATCTACTAGGGGTATCACTTTACAAAGGATTGAAGAACCTTTCGAATTAGAGACCAAATGAGAGACAAATCACGTGACACCACTCGAGCATGAAGAGTAATTTGAACATGGCAAGAACGACTTCTTCCACAGTTTCATTTGAAAGATGCATCTGTCCTCTTCCTTGAGGCATGACCAACTTCCAGTCTCTTCAAATTCTCTAATACTCTTTTCTAAGCCTGCCTCGACATAGTCCCTTTTCGTAAGCCTTTCAAGCGTCGACATTCTCACTATACAGTAGACAATTTATTGCTGTTCTGGTGTTTACGATAGTGACTACTGACTTTCTTAAATGGCCCCAACTATGCATTACGCCCTTTCTCGTACATGAAAACCGCCATCTATCAGCCGAAATTCGAACTATTATTTTTTTACAACAGATTACTTTTCCCCATAGTCCTTATAACGTATATACAATTTCATCGATACCCATCTATCGGATTGGACTCTGTATAGGTCTAAATAGGGTAAATTTAATTACGATACATCAATCGAAAAAGCGCCAATAAGCAATCTTTGGTTCTATAATATGAAGAACGAGATATATTATAATGAAACTGAATATGTTGGGAATTATGAATTTTAAAATTTATGTGAGTAAGCTGTTTATAATTTCCAAAAATTGTAAGCATTTCTCAGATTTTATTAAAAGCTGGTAGATTGATATATTGATTTTTATCGCCATGAATTGCGACAGGCGATAACTTATGCAATACAGCAACCATTCCTAAAGTGTGCGCTATAGATGTTTTTACTGCATTAATATGCTGAATTTCAACAAATAATGGATAAATTTTGATGAATGTTTATTTTAGTACTAACATAAATGTTTCGAATCACAAAATTTCGAAATTTGAAAAGAAATCTCGCTACAAAGGGAAAGACTGTAGTATGATCCTTTTTTAAACAAGAATCTGTTTATAACTTTTCTCTCTCCATTTTTGTTTATGCATAGATATACTTTCAAAAATTTAATGCCGCTTATCTTTCGGACAGTATCAGATCTCGCTGAATATGCATCATTGACGTCTGAGTTAAAATCTCTCGTCTTATTCTGCGTTGGCTTCCTGACGAACATGTAGAAAGATCATTTTGAGCTCTATTAATCATATCAGGTAAGGGTCTTCTTCCTCTTGTATAAAAATAATTTCCCCTTCTTTTTTAGGGTATTCGATTACAAGTGACTACTTTTATCGCAATATTTTATATCGCATTGACATTTTAAGAACTGTGATCCGACATTCTAACTAAAGGAAGTTATATGGAACATTTGTAAAATAAACTTTCATTTCCCCTCCTACGTCTTCATCTTTCACCGTATTACTTACTTACCATTCTTTGTCGTATATTTATGAAAATATGGCGCTTTGAAGTCGTATGAATCTTTTTAACAACTTTGCGTTAAAAATGTTTTTTAAAAAATCTGTGACAAATATTGTTAGAAATTTTAGCTAGTCGTGTTGAATTATACATGATTTTAATCAGTTTGACTATTTTTCTAAACTTTTATTAAATTTCGAATTTAATTTATTCTACAAATTTCTATAACACGCTTCGTTTTTTTTAAATGGAAAAACAACAATTGAAACACTGGAAGATGCTTGTATTAGAAATACCAAGAACATATTCTTAGAAATTATTACTGTCTAAATTTGGAAATATTCGATTTCTGCTGAAATTGGAAAATTTTATTCAAGAGAGCGTTTGGAAGTTCTTAATGAAATCGAATTTGCATTGGAGTCTAATTCTGCTAAGCCAGGAATGTATAAATAATTAGTAACCTATTTAATCAATATTTTCATGCCCGCGTGTTTCACCTGCGTTACTTATATTTATGGATTTCCTTTCCTCAACGATGGTAAATATACCCAATTCTTTTTTTTTTCATACCATTTTGAATTAACATGGTTCACCGAAATACTCTTTAACATGATTTTTTTTTTTTTTGTTTTAGCATGAATCCTCCCCCCATTTTTTTTAAATTTTAATTTTGACAGTATAATCAGAAGATAGTCGGCTTATGACTACTCATGTGTGAGTGACTTGTTTTACTTCATGGCTTGTTTACTTTGTGTTCTAGAGTTACGGGGAATACTCGAATTTTATAAGCACTTTTTTTAAACACATGTTTCGGTATCCAACAAAACTGGAAATCCATTTCGTCACTACTTTGACTATTTTATGCACTCCATTTAAAAAATTAATTGTTTTAATATGTTATTAACTTGAAATATTTCCTGTGGAATCACAATTTTGTCATGCATGATTTTTTTACTAATTTGAATGCAGTTTTTCATTTCGATAATTCAAGTTGATAATGACGAAGTCGAAGGTGAAAATCAGCTATTAATGGTTGTTTTAATTCGCGAAGGGTTGAAATTTGCTTCAAGTAGGGAACTACATTTTCTTATGATTCTGATATGGAGTTTGCAGTAAAATTTCAAAGAAATCTTAAGTTTTGTATAGCAGGATATCAAGAATTATATAAGCAACATGAGAAACAAAAGCCAAAAAACAGGCTCTAATAAAATACTTTGTAACAACAAAATAAACCAATAGAGGCCGTTAATAACGAACGAAATTCTACGTTTGAACCGAAGTCGACAGTTGTGCTAGAGACATATCTGACACATCTACTGATGATAACATTTTTGCTCGTAATAAATTTGCGCGCTTGTTATCAAGTAGAGATGAATAGTTGTTAGTAGTTTTGTTCCTAATTTCGATTTGAATTTTTATAAGTTGTACGTAGCTATAGACTGAATTTTCGCTGTACATTAATTCAAATTTTTCTGTAATAAAAACAAATTGTTTTTCTTTTATAAATATGTGATATGGATTTCAATATTACTTTTTTGCGTTGTTTTTTGGGAAACTATTTAGAGTTTTTTCATCTTACGCGATTTTTTAAAGTTGTGGAACATATTCCCCAATTTACCATATATCGCACGAATTTTTTTCAGTGTTTTCTAAGGAACGCATCTTCCTTGTAAAATGAGAATTGGGTGTATACATAAGAGCAGTGAAGAAATATAAAATATGTTGTTGCCGTGCCCAAGGATAAGACAAAGAATACGTTAGGTAATCTCAAAAGTCTGAATGACTGCAGCTGCTAGATCCTTAGGGCTGTAGAAAAATTCCTGTCGGTATAAATAAATGTGCTGGGTAATGTCAAATTCAAAAGGTTTCGGTAAAATTGTTGAAGTTATAAATATATATGCATCAACGTCAATGGAATAATCATACAGTTGATATAAATTCTTGTGTTGTTGGGATAAATTTCCATTGCCCTTTTAGTGATTTGTCCTGATTCTTACCATTGTTAAAGTTGTTGATCTGGAATAATTACGACTTGCCTGTTGTGTCTTCAGAAGTTGTTTGAAAAGCCTGCTCTTAGCTGTGGCGTCTTTGCACGCTGACCACCAGTAATGTAAGGCGATAGTGATGGATAAACAAACCAGTCACGTTAAAAAAATGCAAAGAAGGGAATTCATTCTTCTACAACGACTATATATATAGGGTAACTTTAACTTCTACCCTATCTCATCAGCTTCTGGCACCAGTTACCACTTCTTTCAGTTAACTGAAAAATATATCAGCTGATATTTGTGTGCAAATTCTAAGTTATTTTAAGTGAGTTTTAATGTTAATAAATCGAATTGTGATTTTTTGAAATGTCCAGTTGTGCTGACCTACTATCTATTCACATGTATGGAATTACTTATGTGATTGCAAATGGGTCACACTTACATAGTCATAGCGTTTACAACTGTCAATGTGATGGTAGGAAATGTAATATAGAGCAAGATGTTAAGGCCACATGTGTGCCCTCCCGGTGTTAACCTGTGACCCACAGATCTGGATTATCTGAATAAACATTTAACGTGTATCGCATATAAAAATACCAAATAACATTCCACCACGAATCCATTTGTATCACATTCCATTACTATGGGAATATTTCAGAATATTGACTCAACTATCGTCGCCATTTTTCTTCTATATTTTTGTTCAGAAACTATTGCAAAGTTAAGCTCTTTTAAAATGCACGCGAGATATTTTGCATGAGTCGGCGAAACCTAATGTATACCTAACCAGCTAACCCACTGAAAAGTTGGGAGGGAATGCGACAAGTCTGCGACAATCTCTCTGCAGCAAGTCTAATGTATTTGACACAGAAGCATATGGTTCCAATCTGACTGACTGTCGGTGCCTTTTGACCACTAATAATTTAGCACTAGAATTGCGTCGTAATTGCAGGATAGTTTCTTAAATAATAGTTCGTGTAAATACATTTAATTCAAAGAAACATACTTTCCCTTTGACTGCAGAATATTCTTAATTTCTCTATTGGTGTTCGGGAAGATTAATCACTTCCCGCGACTGGAGATTTGAAAGAAGTGGTAGTATTTAACGTGAGAATTCGAATTGGTATTACTAGAGCCCAAACTTAAGAAATGGTGATAAATCAAATCCATCACACATACTCATGCACGCGCACACACACACGCACACACACTCACATATATCCACCATTTATTATAAAACGAGGAGCGTTCCGAAATTGAGTTTCGCCATTTTTTGAAAGAGTACATGGAACACCAGATGAAACAAACAATCACCATAAGAATCCACACCCATTGGTGCTCAACCATGTAAGTAGTGTCAGTGGAGGAGGAATGGCACATTAGTAAAGAAATGAAGAAATGAGAGTAGCAGCAGACCAGCGTGTCCGAGGCGTGACTGACAACATGGTCGGCAATGGAAGTGTATGCAGTTATCCAGTATGAATTGGCATGAGAGACTAGTGTGTCCATCATCCATGAATACCTACAGAGCTTGAATGGTGAACAGGTCCTGTTTTATCAAATGGTTGGACGCTGGTGTTGCATGTTCAGTGAAGAAAGACAGAGTGTAGAGGATGAAGAATGAAGTGGCATTCTCCACATTCACGAATGGAAACAACATTGCTAGAGTGCAGGACATAGCGGATAAGTGCATAACGGTGCCAAATATATATATATATATATATATATATATAATGCGCTCAGTAAGTATAAAGTGCGTTCCAAGGCAACGCACGAAGTCTCTATGAGATGGACATGCCTGCTCTAGACAATACAACAACTTTACATAAATTGCATAAGATTTATTTTGTTAAGTTTCTTGTTAAGTCAAGTAGCATTAATAGCCGAGAGAACTATCAAGAAAGCTCAGACAAATTAATAGTTAATGATATAATATATATTTTTTAATTTCAAATATTTTAACTTTCAAAAATGTTGTGAGCTACTAATGAATATTACAATTTTCGAATTGAATTATGTTAAATATTTTGAAATCGATGGAATCTTCGAAAAACATGGTTTAATTTTCGAAACTTAAAAATATTTATTTAATAGTTATATTTTATTTGTTTTATTCTGAAAAAACTTACATTCATCTTTTGTCTTAATCTAGAATAATTTTTAAGGAAAAACAGTACATATGTGGAAAATTAATCAAAAATATAATTTATTCTTCAATATCTTATCATTCACAATTTTCAAAAGAAGGAACCGTACTTAGAACAAAAAATTTTATGGAAAAAAAATGCATAAAATGTGTGCGTGTGTGGTATAATTCTGCAATATCATCCACATTTCTAATTTAGGGAGGCGAAGCAATCCATTTGAACACCAGTACATTATATATACTTGGTATATTTTCATTCATTGTGCAAGCTTCAACAACCTTTATTGAATTCTAAATCACATTCTTAAAGCATTGTTGAAATGAAGAGAACGCACCTGTATGACCTTGGACACTCTGCATAGAAGGGCGTTGTGGAGGGGTGAATGATAAACTGATGTTTCTTTTTCTTATTTCACAAAAAATATTCATAAGTGACCTAGGATCCTTTTGAGCAGCAACGTAAACATCAGTGATTTTAATCGCTTATTCTACTTTTCCTCTTCAAGGCCCAGTTTTATCTCGGATGTTCGGATTCCATGTATGTAATAAATATTTTCTTGTTTTTCATAGAATCAAATTTTTTAAGAATATTAAAAATTTAATTTCTGCTCTAATGTTGCTATAAGATGCATTGCTACAAACTATAACTCGAATTCAGCGTCACCGTTATTTCAAGATAAGGAAAATTGTTATCTTATTCTATATTTTGCGTAAATATTATTACATAATTTATGAGTAAATAAATTTGATTTTTTTTACTATCTTTGATTTTCGTTTAATAATTTAGAACGTGACTATTTTCTTGCTTTGTAAACTTCTATTTCTGATTGCAAATACTGCGGAAAAAAATTTCGATGAAAATATTTAAAATTAAAATATGAAACAAATTTATCGTTTATCATATTTTGTTTTATTTTTTGCAGTTTTTAAATATTCTTCTTTGTGACATGGGGCTATTCGCGATTTTTTCTTCACTAACCTTTGGGACTTTAATCAATTTGATTTGCGTAAAAGTGTAACTAATTTCCAACTAAAATGAAACTAGATTAGGTAAATTACGTGAAGATAGAAGTGTTGTGAAGTGATTTAGATATAATAAGGAAAAAAAATTAATTAAAATTTTATAAAGGAAATAAAATTAATTAAAAATTAAGGAAAGTAGAGGCTAAGGATTTGCTGCCAGAGAATTGGAATTTTGATTGAAATCCTTCTGTTAGTTTTGAGGATTGAAGAGAGTTCCACTAAAAATTTGAAGCTATATAATTACTATTGGAGACAGTTAAGAAATTAATAACGAGTGGACTGGTAATGTTTCTTATTTCAATCATAAATTAAGATACTGAGATTGAGATTCTAGAGAGAGCGGTCTTAGACATTCTGCAGTGATAATAAATAAATAATTATGTTTTGTTCCTGCGTGTATCCAATTGGACACTTCAGTAGTTTTTGAGTAATATATTAGAATGTGATATGGCATAAGAACTAAATAATGAAGTACAGATGCCACATATTTAGGCATGTGGTATTTATCTTCAGCACAGACCGACTCTGTTATCATTTTAAAAAATCTACTTAACAGCAATTTCAATCAAAAACATTTTCAGGCATTAGTAAAAGTTTCTTGACATGTTCTCATATTCAAAAATAATTAGATCTGAAACCACATCAATAACTTTTGGTATTTAATATTTATTTTAGACAGTTTTCCATAAGAAAATGATTTCCGTATCCTGTTTGCGTATGAATTCAAATATTTCTAGCAGAAATATTTAGGATTTAATTACCCTGCATATTTTTGGTATTTTAGAGAAACAGATTATTGTTTGATCTCAGAGTTTGAACGCTACCTTATAGATTGCACGCGGCGCATCTCTATTATTTAATTTCATTCACCGAAAATCTCATGACTTTTAACTACTGGGTAATTTTTCGAAAATTATGGTATTATTGTTATCTTCAAAATATATATTGGTAAGATCTATTTTTACCATTTAGATATTACGTGTGGAATTCATTTTGAAGCAACTATTTATTGCTATATAAAACAAATTGAAAATAAATTTCTCAAGTCTGTTTTAAGATTGAATATGAAATTTGAGTCTCATACTGACAGGTTTAATGGCTTTTACTGTTATGCATATTACAAAAGTTGATGGCAAAAACAATTGAAAAATCACTCTTTTTATGATTTTTGTATTGTATAATTTATTCGATTTTATAGTGTTCCAAAGATTGACATCAAAATACAATAATACAGATTCTGATTCCGTTAATATGTAGTAGATTGGGTCCATAGCCACTAAACCGCGGAACAATAAGATGGATAATGAGTGGTGATTTATAGCCTTAAAATAAAGTGAGATGCAATATAAGTTTCAACATCGATATGAATTCTCCGAAACGAATATATGCGTAAACGAAAGGGTAATTGATTAATTACAGGAAATGAACTGGCGTCTATGTTTCTCCTATTTGTACAAAATGTAAGTCAAATTCCTGTTACAAAAATATTTAATAAAAGGGCACTTAATGTAATTCAAGAAAATTAAGTTATTGCTTTATCAACTAGTACTTAATGAATGATTTGGTTTTGGTAGTATTTTGTTTTTTTCTTAATTCTTTTATACGCGTCAAAACTCATTTATTGAGCCCAAATCCGAGATCGCTGTTACTCAATATAACTTAGTAACAGCTCTGTTGCTTCCAGGGCCATAGAATGTGTGATTCGAGTTAGTTTTGTTACAACTTCCTCTTCCTATCTGACAATTCTTTATTGAGAACAATATTAACAATATATTCATCTGTTTTTGTTCATGTAGCCGAATGATCATTTTCAGTTGTTAACCACACTTTAGTAAAATCATGTAACCATTAAGGTATTAAAATTTGACCAATACTAAATAGTTGAACGTGCAGCTAATCTTACTGAGACCACGAGATCTTGATATAATATCTTACAAAAATAATCCTAACTGGAACATTTCACTTTCGAAAAACGGTGGTTTTTTTCTATAAAAAGGAAAATAATGCATGAATAACGTAAGGTTGGGACATCACCCGAACAGAAAATTATTGTGCATTTTAAAAACGAAATTATGAGTCTATTCTGTCTAAAAGTGATATCACAAGTGATTACTTAACGAGACAGAGAGCTATAATAAAATCGCGTGCTGACTCACGTGTTACTGAAGATCGTGCTATCGGGGTTGGACTGTTTACATATAATTCAAAATTTAAATATAAATAAAATCCAAATATTGCAGTTAGAGAGGTAGATTTATTAAAGGAAATAAATCTCAAAAATTATAAAATGGTGTGATAAGGTTTTTTACTCGTTACTATACTAAAGAGTGTAAGACACATGCACCAATCCATATAAATGTAAAAATAAATCACTGCAAACAAAGAAACATTTAATGAAATTAAGAATATCAATTTAACTAGAAAAAAGACAAAAAAAAAAAATTAAAACTATAATTTAATTTCCAAAAGCCATTAAATTAAACGAAAAATTAAAACAACTTCTACTAAAAGCATCTATAGAAGATATAAAGAAATTTAAAACCCCAAAATTGAAGAAAAGTAAAAAAAAAGAGGAGTATTATTTAATTAATATTGTTTCAGGCTGCAAATTGTTATAAGGTGGGACATTCCAAATTTAATGGACATATTGTCCCAAAAAAACCCCAATAATCTAATGATATAAAAATAGCTATAAAATTAAAGATATAATTGAACACAGATCAGCAAAACATTGTAAACCAAATGATCAAATTCTTTATAAAATTATAAAATTAATCGATCGAAAAGAAAAGAAATGAGAAATATCAGAAAACTTCAAAAAGATTTATAACATAATATGAATAAAAAACAATTATTATAAAAAATAAAACTAGAAAAAGACCATTATACAAAATAAACAACAAAACTTTTCAAGATCAAATCATATATATATATAACTTATTCATGAAATTGTGTTTCTATCATATTTTTAAAAATTAGGGGACAGAAAAGTAATCAAAATTTCTTCGATGACCTTATTCACTGTTAGTTCGTGTCGAGACACTGTCCGGCAAACACGGAAGTTCTGTTATCACGTTACGATTGGTTGTAAATTTTATTTTTCAGTTAAAAATTTTTGTTCTCCAAGGAGGAAAGATCAAAGTCAACAATAGAAGAAGAAACCTGCTTTTGTCGTTGTATGCTGTTTTGTTTCGATCAAGAAATGAAGGCAAACGAAGCAGTGAAAAATTACCGGTACTTACTAGAATGTTCTGAAACTACACACGTGTCATAGATGGTTTAAAAAGTTTAAAAATGAAAATAGGGATCTCAAAGATGCCGTACAAAAAGGACGATTCAAAAAAATTGATGATGATATCCTGAAGACGATGGTAGATTCAGATCCTCATTAAGCAATTGAGGAATTGTCATTGAAGATTGGCTGTCTACAGTCTACAGTTCAGTATCATCTTCGTCGCATAAGAAAATTGTACAGGCAAGAAATTTGGGCTCTTCATGAAATAACGGAGACGGTGTACCATCTGCACGTCACTTTTGTCTCGGTATGAAGCTGATCTGTTTTTGCGACGAATTGTAACTGGAGATAAGAAGTGGGTTCTAACAATAACTCTGTACGAAAAAATAATGGCTTTCTTCCGGAGGAGCACTTGTTCGAACACATCGACCATAACTAAAAATAAAGAAAGTCCTTGTTTGTGTCGGGTGGAATTATTCTGGAGTCATACACTATAAATTGCTTGAAGCTGACCAGACCGTTACAACTATAGTGTATTGCGAACAACTCGGACGAATGAAACAAGAGCTCATAAAAAACGATCTGTTTTGGTCAATGACAAAAAAAAAAAAAAAAAAAAAAAAAACAGAATGCGCTTCCACACGATAACGCGAGGTCTCACGCTGCAAAAATAACACAGGAAAAAATAAGGGAGCTTGGATTGGAACTTAAACCTCATTGACCCTATTTACCAGATCTCGCAACGTCGGATTACTACCCTTTTCAGTTCATCAGAACCAATATTAACCTCCTCAGTCCCAGCGTCGTCTGCAGGAGACACAAAACAACACTTTCCAAACTCATTTTTTCTAGAATTAGTTAATTTTCTTGTTAATAGATGGTGGTCCTGAAAAGAAAAAAAAAAAAAAAAAGAATTTAGTGAATATTTCGCATTCGTTACTTATTTACGGTAAATTGAAATAGGTGTTTTCCGATAGAAAGAAAATTACTCGCTTGCGCATCTCCAAGTGTTCATATTTCTTATTATTTGTGAAATAAAAAATTATTAAACACACTGTTGAATTTCTTAAGTTTTCTGCTTATATATAACATTATTAATTTCTTACTCAAATTTTCCCACTTCTGATTTAGAACGCAGTGTCGCCTTTAGGAAACATTGGGTCAATAGCTATCCAAATCACTTGATTTGAAACAATAATTATGCAATTTATTTCAGCTCGAAATGATATTCTTTAATTTCTTACTGAATTTCCCAAATGTAGATATTTAAAGGATACAGGAAAGAATCTGTATCTGACAGAAAATGATATGAAACATAATTAGTGTTCACTGTAATTATATCTAATTTAAAATTTCCCAGAATTCGAATGTAATGTGCAGAAAAAACTATAACCCCGTTCTTGCAGACAACATTATTTAGAAATCACGAATTTTCAATAATTAACAACTTGAAATTAAGAAATTATTTAATAGTATAAGATCAAGAGAGAAAGAAAAAAACAAATGATAAATTTATGAAATTAGAATTCTTCTGCAAACAGTTCGGACAGAAATATTTTGTGATTCAAATTTTACATTATGCTCATTATGGTAATTATTATAAATTACTCATTAAATTAAGAGTAACGAAATATTTTAAACTAACATTAGGATGTAACTTTGTCCCATTGTCTCCTCCAGGAGACACTTAATTTCTCCAAAATAAAAATTAAAATAACTTTTTTAACATTTTTTCAGTACTTTTTTCATTTATTTAGAACCCATTGATACAAATTATTTTAAAATTTATGGTTCAAAGTTGACCTTGGGTCTGAGGAGGTTAAGAGGTAAAAAATTTAACAGTGTTGGAGAAGTGAAAACGCACTTGAAAAAGTGTTACAATGAAAAATTAGAGGAAAAAAAGGAACTAAACAACTGACGCTGGCAAAAAGTGTTAGAAAATGATGGAAATTATTATGTTGGTTAGTATTTAAGATTTCTTAAATAAATAATTTTTTTTTTCTCCAGCAAAAAAAGTTTTGACTACTTTTTGGTTCTCTTTAATATATTTATATTTTTCTGTTATTCGCTGTGTTAATAGTAATGAAAATTCAGTTCAGTAAACCCTTTAAATGCATTCTTTGTAATAGAATTATCCTTTAGCATGTTGTTTACGGTTATTTTTGCGAAACATAGAATTTATATCCCATATAGAAGCCCTTACATTGATTGATATCAAAATACACAGAACCATTTAATGAATCGCTTTTATTGCAGTCAAACTCATTTTTTCTGTTTTGATTCGAAACAGGTTTGTATTTTTTTTTTTCGTTTTGAATGTACTGGTAGTTATCTTACAATAAATAGTTCGAGTATTGCAAGCTATTTAACATTTTTACTCCTTGTAGACTACATATATATGTTCATCGCTTTATTAATTTCAGGTACACGAATGGAATTGTTAAGTCATATGTAAACATTATCAAGACTCCATCATGAAACTTGAAAAACTGACCTTGAGCGTCGTGGATTACGCATTCCTCGCGGCCACGCTACTTGTGTCATCCGGAATTGGTCTCTACTTCCAGATCACCAGCAAAAAGAGAACAAATGAGGAGTACCTACTTGCAGGAAAGAATATGTCTGTCACGCCAGTCGCCTTTTCTCTGATGGCCACTTTCATGTCCTCCACCACCCTTATGGGCCTCCCGGTAGAAATGTACCTTTACGGCACCAACATGACTTTCATGAATTTAGGCTTCATATTAGGTCCCATCATTACGTCATATGTGTTCATGCCTATCTTCTTCGCCAATGATGTGTCCACAGCATATGAGGTAGGTGTGAAGAGGGCACAGTATCCTAAAATTAGTCAAAATATTAAAAAAAAATTATTACATAACTTTCATTTTAAGAAGCTCTTCAATATACAACTCAGGGACATTGAAGATAGCGCACCAAAATGGAGGCGAGCTACAATCGTGTAGCTGCGTATTGCGATTGAATGAAACCCGAAAGGAAAGATGATTCAAGATACCGAAGTCAAACTCATCCTTTATCGTATTCCTAGATTTGTCACCAGGAAAATGTGCGATCACATATTGCTAAGAGTACCCTAATCATTTCAGCCCAAAACATATACTTCTTCTTTGCTCAGTTTATTCATCGGATATGCCACCTATTGAAGATGTCTAGGATTTCACTGATCGGCATGTCGTACGTTTTGCTCATCCCGTAGCTTATAATGATTACGTTTGTGTTCGGGTGAAAGCAATCCAGAATAGTCTTCCAGGTACAGATTCTAAGTCTGTTTGATTCGTTGTCAGTCAGTATAGTAGGACTTATTACAACACATATAGGTTGTACCAAATGCTAATTATCGATATGTAACAGTAATGTTTTTCATGGAGGGGGGATGCAAATTTTCAATCGTTTATTTGTATCAGTGTTGGTCTTTTGTGGAAAATCTTTCACTTAACTCTGGTAAGTTCATCATGATATTGCATTTCTTGCAAATATGAGTATAAATTGTTTTATAATAGTACTGATCGAAAGAAAATTTGATTCTGATGCATGGATTTCTTCCTCTATGTCATTCAAATTATACACAAACTGATTGTTATTAAATACAAGGATGTGCAATTAAGTTTTAATTATTTACTACGAAATAAGAGAGATATTTTGATAAAATTTACTCTGCATATTAATTGATTCGTAAGTACATAATGTTGGTTCATTTCCGGAAGTCGTAGATTGAAGTACATCAATGTCATTAGGTTTTAATTATTATTTCGGGGTACAGTAAATTTTAACTATAAATAAATATAATTCAAATAAAAACTTAATTTTTTTTTATTATTCTTAGAACTTCTCTGTATAGTCACTATGCAGAGTTATGTATTGCCCTCAGCAACTCCGACCATGCAAAGCGCCTTCCAAATGAGAAATTCACCACACAACTTTTTTTTTATCCAATGCTTTTGATGTCGTTTTATTTCTCCTGCTTCGTCTAAATGCACTGTATTCCAAAAGAATTGAAATATCCCAATCTCTTCTTCCTTTCATAGAATTTTGACGTTCGTCAAATCCTTCCTTCCTGGTGATGCAATTTTAATGTCCAGAAGTGTACAAAACACTCCTTATGTTTCTTGTTTATCAAGATAATGCGCAGTCTGTCGGTATAACAATTCTTACGCCTTTGGATCTTCGCTATACACAGTGATTATAAAAGAATGATGCGAAAAAGTCTCAATGATGCACAGAATGGGCTACTCAATAATACAGTCCTATTATATCTTACTTTAGTGCAACCTTGTTTTTGTCACGATTTGGCAACATTATGTTTGCCGTTTCTCAGACGCAAGCTAAAATAAGACTTTTAGGCGTTATTTATTCAAGCAGCGATTAGAGTGAATAACGCCGCTAATCAGATATAGTTTTCAACGGAAAGGATTTCATAAACAGACATTTCTCTTACAACACGAACATCTTCCTTTTAAAAGTATCAACCAAATTTCCAGGACAAATTTTTATCTAAAAGCTTTACATATTTGAGACAAAAAAAGTATCATTTTGAAGTTTTTAGATTCAGCTTAAAAAACTCTCTGTTTTTAAAACGTGTGTATCCTCTTTTAATTTTATATTTTTTTTTTATGTAATTGAATTAATTTTATATTTTTTTATTTCAGTATTTTATACCAGGTATATTATTCAGTATTATATTTTCAGTATACCAGGTATTTTATCTTTTATTACAAGATTTTTAATTATGAAGTGAAGACAATTTTATTTTTCACTTTAACTTTTCTTTCGATTTTATATTTATAATGTTATAAAATACTTTGATTTCGTAAATATATTAAAATACTTAAAATTACTCATTAAATAAGTTAAAATGATCGGGCAGAGGCGTTAGTTTTCAATGAACTCAGTTTTTGTATATTTGAGAAGTTTAACGAGATTTGTGTGTGTTAAATTCAAATCATGAGTAAGTGAATGAAAGTTATGGTTTATGACGCAAGAGCCAAATCTGGCTATGATGCGCCAAATAATATGTAACTGTGATCTAGAAAAGTAAAATTGAAAGAAAATAAGAAATTGACTTCTTTTCTTTGCATGCAAAGAAGTCAATTTAATGGAAAGAAGAAGGGTTGGAAATATAGAAGAATTGCTTAGGTATCCTGGCGTCGCGTCACCCATGTTTACCAAAGTCAGTAAACACCATGGTGAAGAAAAATGTCTCTAGGGTTTCTCAGGGTCATGATGCCCGTATTTATCTGGAGAAGGTAAGCACCTGAGCTAAGAATTCAAATAATCAGTTAAAGCCTTGGGTCATAATTTTTTTTCGAAATGTGGTGAGATTTTTGAACTAACACTTTGCCATGGCAATCTATCCTCTGTAAAAATATGAATAATCATATGAGTAAGAAATAGAATTAAATAAAACTCGTATATCACTAGAAAAAAATTGTAATAGACTATGACGAATCTCTATGTGAAATAGCTCATTATCGAACAAATTCATTATTGAAAAATAATTATGAAAGATTTCACAATATTTCTTGGCGTCCCTGTGAAGAAACAGCGGAGAACACTTAGCAAAGCACTGAATTAGAGACTCAATCTAAATGACTCAATCTGAATGATTACGCTTTCGAAAAGTTACTTGTATTAAAATACGGGACTTTCAAAACTTTTATTTTTACCGTAAAATTGTACTTTTTTTTTTTTGAAAATTACTTTTTAAGTAGTTTATTACTGCATTAGTTTTCTCATTTTTTTTATATTGACTTATACTTCTCCACAGATGTTTAACGATCTCTCCTTTAATAATTGATTTATTTTTACATATCGTGTATTTGCAGTATTTAGAAAAAAGATTTGGGAAGACGACCAGAAGATTAATATCAGCAATGTTTGCCTTCCAATTAGTAAGTTCATTTCTGAAATTTTATGATTAAAATAGATAAAGCTATATTAATTTTTAATTTTTATGCTGAAGGTCACTGAACAAAATAGAAATTAATTGAAAAAAATACATTATAATTAAAAAACTGAGCAGTTTTTAATTTTTAATTATTGGAAAAAGAAATAGGAGGTATGGCCGTTAAATAACCAGACTGCCACTGCAAAACATTTTATTTTGATGCCACACAAATTTACTTATTATCACTTTCAATATACACCCTTCTTCTACCCCTACAACACTCCTTGCTAATCTTTTATTGTTCTAAACAGGAATGGATGTATTATGTCAGCTCTTTCAGGACGCCTGCCGCTTTCTCTTTCACAGTTTCAAGGGACCCAAATCTTGTTCCTTTTCATGCAGATTTCAACCTTAGAAAACAGGCTGAAGTCGCAAGGTACAAGATTTGGTGGATGGTCTTACACTGGGATACTTTATTTGACCAGAAACCTTTCGATAGACCATGTGGAATATGGCGGTGCATTGTCTTGGTGGAAAAATTCGCCGTACGGATTCTTTGTCAAATACTACAGTCTCAGCAATTGCACGAACACTTATCCGATGGCGAGATAGAACCAGATTAACGATTTTTCCGATATTTTCATCCGTTTTTGACGTAAGAGGGCGACGATCTTCAACGTCTTCCCGGCCCTCTTGAAAGCCTTTAAACCACTCAAAAACACGTGACTGCTATAAACATTCACTGTTATACACATTCATTGTTATTGATTTCAAAATGAATCATAAGTATCGGTAGCAGTTTTTCCAAGTGAAATTTCACATCAATTCTTTGCTCAGTTATCATTTTTCCGGCGAAACAAACGAATAACCCTAATGCAATCGAAGACTACGGCTATATGGATTTGCTTACTGAAGCGAGGGGCACTGCATTTGAAAGAGAAGACTTCGCGCTAAACGGGTGGTGTATGGCGAATGCGTATTTCTTTTGCATTTGAATCAGTCTCGTAATTGTTTGCCACACCTCGTGTATTGAGATAATAATTTATATAAAAAATTATTATTAGGGTGCAAGGCTTTGTGTATAATTATTTCAGAAATAATTTTTTTTCAAATATAGCCTTAACTCAAGCATTCCTTTATTAACAATGGTACTAGCTAAGATAATGCGATGCATCGCGAAGAACAAAGGAAAGGGTATCAGATTTTATTTCATTGCATATTAACGTTGCATTCAGAAGCAATACGAGAGATACTGGGGACAGAATTCGTAATTCTGAACATCAATCAAGTGACGAGGATAACACTTGAGTTGGCAGCTCCCATTTCAAACTTCTACACCAATGTGAGGGGGAGATGGAGCCTCGACACAATTCAAGTGCATCTGCCCCGCTACACTGCGGTGTGTCTTTATTTGCAACAGAACTCGAACCCATGACGCGACGAAACACTGCTAGCTTCGAGTTTGCGACCACGACTATTAGGCTACTATGGTCCCCAAATGATACCTAAATACGGACTGAAAGATAACATCCTTTTCTTCGAGTTACCGCTACTACATTCCCTTTCTAGAAACTTTTAAAAATTTATCTTTTTTAAGCTTTAACAAAGTTTAATCTTTCTTTATTAGTTTGCGTAAACCATATTTACATTTATATATAATAAAGTTTAATGAAGGTCATATTAAATAAAATGGTCAATAACTCCATGAACTTTGTTGCTCTATATCCCACAAAAATCAAATCAATCAATCAACTCCAGGAAATTCTGTGTATGCCGAACGATTGAATTTTGGACACAATAGACTGTGTTAAAGAGAATAACATTCCATCTTTATTTAAACGTGTTGGAAAATTGCTGGAACTCCAAATGACTTACAAAAATGGAGACGATTTCTATGTGTACGAGATCTTTTTTATATTTGAAATAAGAAATGGCCCAACGAGGGGATTGACGAGGACAACACTTGAGCTGGCCCCTCACTCTCCAACTTCCAAACAACGTCGAGGGGATTACTTGGAACCTCGATAGATTTAACAAGCATCAGCACCGCTACATGGATGGTCTTTAATGGCATCAGGACTCGAACCTGTAACATTGGCCACGACCTCGTGATCATTATCAATCGACTTCTAAGGCTTCTAGAAAGAGATATGCAACCAAGTGTCAAATATTAACTTGCTAAAGTGTTTCTACTTTATGACATTACAATTAAACTCCACGCAACATAAATATTTCATATTCCGCTAGGGTTTGGAAAAGCGGTTGATAGCAAATTTTAACTTTAAATTGCTGCTACATTGTGGCAACTGGAAATTCGGCAAATTAGGTACAATACTCTCTCATTAATCCGGCAGATATTGGATCAGAGCGCCGCCGGATTAACAAAAATGCCAAATTACTGGGAAACGAACTAATAATAACGCATTTAAACAGTACAAGCTATATATTATTCTACAACATTTAATATAGTGCACGCAAATAAAGTGCTAAATATGGGGATTAACTAAAATTTCAAAAGATATACTTCTTTGTAACTGCGGAGGCTCTCTTCATCAACGTTAGAAGTTAAAGCGCCTTAATAACTTGCCCAACTGGGATGTCTCTTTTAGTCTAGTTCACAAAGGCGCACAAACAGTGATCGGTCATCTTTCTTTAGGACCCAGTTGCCATGGGTTTGAAATGCAAGCGGCACTTCAAGGTAAACTTTTAACACATCCATTGGATCGAAAACATTTAACACCGAATATCGATAGTTTACATTATTTCATTAAAATTTAAGGCCTTAAAATATAATTCTATAATGCCATCCGGTTTACAAAAGTCAGATTAACAGCTGAGCCAGTGTGAAATGTCAGATTTGTGTGATATAGGGAAGTGTAATGTAATTATTTGTATTTATTCACAGCGAAGGTAGCACTGAACAAGTATAGAAAACTTGTTTCAGAACGCATTAACATAGAACTATAGAATACAGCCATACGTATGGTACAAATGTTGTGGAGAAGTTTTATATAGGTCATAAAACGAGATCTGATGCAGTTGGCGTTAGGACTATACGGCAACCCTGCTCTTCTTCCCGGAGTGTGAGAAAGTAGAAGGCCGCGGTAGCCTAGAAGATATGGTCGCGGACTCGAAGCTAACATTGCTTTCGTCCAATCGTGTGTGTGAACCCTAATGCCCCATCATGCCCGCTGTGTAGCGAGATTGATGAACGTTAAATCCGATCGAGGTCCCGAGTTCTCCCATTAGAATGGTGTGGAATGTTTCAAAGAAAGTGCCAGTCCAAATGTAGTCCTCCTCCCTTGACCGAGGTTCAAAATTACGAGGTCCATCGCCCATAGCCCTCGTGCTGCATCTGAGTGTGATATAAATGAAAATTCAAATCAAATTAAAGTGAAAGTGTATAATAGCATTACTAAGAGGCTTCTGAAGTGATAAGATGTTATTGTAATGTAGCTGGCTTCAACCTTACATTTCATCTGTAATAATTATTTGCATATATCTTCACACAGTTAATAATTAATAGAAATTACTGAAAGTGTGTAAATTTATTTGAGAGGTAGCAATAATATTAAAATTAATGATAATAATAGGGACAGCAACGATAATATTACAAAACCTTATTGAAATACTAATCATTAAAGAAGAATAGTAGTCAAGACAATTGAATTTGAAGTTAGAAAGAGACTGTAATTGAGGTAAAAGCTGACATAATCTGAATTGTAATTGCAATAAAATAAATTGTGGTCTCCGTCAACCGGCCATTTTGATTTCGTGAACGCACTGTTGATCCTATGGAATTTCTAGTACAGTCCTTAAATCTTTACTATCTTATGCATTCATTGCAAAAATATGCAACCGAAAGAGCAAAAAAATAATGGATGTTTCTGCGGAATCGATCGATTTTTTCATCGATTTTCAAAAACATTTTAGAATATTTCTTAAAGACCGGAATACCCAGAAATAAATCATTAAAATAAATGTAAACATACGTTTGAAGATCGGACGAAAATTGTTATTCCTCAGAAATCTACAATATTTTTAACTCTTTTGGTTCCATCTTTTTGCAATAAATAGATAAAATAGTAAAGATTTGAGAACGAAAGAATAAAGGCCATGGGCTTAACATTATGTTCACGAAATTAAAAATAACCGGTAGACGGAAGCCTTAACTGTTCAAATTATTTTGTAAAGTCTGTGTTTGGTTGAAAACAAAATGCTCTCTGTTATAAAATAAAATAAGATTCATCTATTTCAGTTACTTTTCACATCTGCTTCGCTCTATGCTCCCGCATTAGCTTTGAGTGCTGTTACAAACGTGTCTATGTGGATGTCGGTGATTGCTATTGGAATTGTTTGCACATTCTATTGCACCCTGGTAAGATTCAATTATTAGTCGGCCGAAATATATAATATTTTTGTGGTGTGGACACTCTAATAGCGAAAAATCAGAATTAATGCAGAATTATCACTCTGATGCTTTTATTTCACGGTACAAAAGTTTCCTTTTAAATTTTTTGTTAACTATTGTTAGTATGTTAAATGTAAAAGGGTTATCACATTGACCAAATAATTTATATTCCGTTTTCAAAAGAAAAAATCATGCGAATTAAAAATGTATTCAATAACTATATTCACAAATCTAGTTTTTCATTTAATTTTTTATCTCTTAACATCGACGTATTTTAATTCTTAATTTCATCAGTCTCCTTCACTATTTTTTAATAAAAAGATGCAAGTATAATAGAAAAGTTTTGCTTAAGAATACTAGCAGGAATGGTGTAATATCAAATGATTCACAAAGTTAAACGAATCAATAATTCATTTATAATTTGCAAAATATATATTTTCCATTCCATTTTGCTCAATAATTCTTGCTTTCACGTATGATACATACATAAAATAATATCTTTTTAGTTTTTTTTTCATATAACGTGTTATATACATCGAAAACATAATAAATGGGTAAGGTAATTATGGAAATTTTATTTGAGATTATTTTGTAGATATGTTTAATCTTAGATAACTTAACTTCAATCACCGTAACTTGCTAAACAATTGACTCCTAAGATTATGAATTAAAAACAGGTATGGTTTTATATTTCATTTATTTATTTAAAACTAATAAAGGTAACTTAAGAAAAATATTGGAATATTTCAATTTTAAAAAATGTGGTAAAAATTAGAGTTTGCTCTCGTGGCAAATGTTAAAAGAGCTTTCTCCACAAATAGCCTTATTGTACAAGTAACTTTGTCATCCTACCTTAATTTACTGCCGTGTCTTCTTTTTCTCTATCTCTGCGGGCTTATTGATATTCAAAATATCTTCAATATTTATTCCGATGAAATGTCACAAACTTCTGCTCGTCATCACTAAACATTCGACTGTTAGATGATGATTATAGCAATTCTTGAAAAATAATAAGAGTACTTATGTGTTTATCGCCTTCGAATAGTTAATTTTACTAGTTATGAAAGGATTTTGAATGAGGTAGCGTAAACACAACGTGAACAGCTCGAATTCCCAAAACTGGAAGGTATCGGTAGTCGAAAACATTTAGTTATCTTGGGTAAAATAGAAAGCGTAAAATTCATTGATAATTTTATTTGCAGCAATTAAATCCTAATTGTAAGAACTGTACGAAACTTTCAGCACAGGAAAAAGGGGGTGAAATTAAGTACAATTTTTTATACTAACACACAATAAAATATATTCTCCTGCAGGGTGGCATGAAAGCAGTCCTCTGGACAGATATGTTCCAAGCTGTTCTAATGTTTGCAGCGCTGTTCGCCATCATCATAAAAGGATGTCTGCTGTTGGGTGGCATCGGAAAAATTTTCGAAATTGCTAACGAAGGTGGAAGACTAGTTCTTCCGAGGTAATTCCAAAAACTTTTTCCAGTAGTGTTTCATTATATTTTTTTGTGTAGTTCAAAAATTTTATTCTTTTTGATTTCAAGAGTTTCAATGGACGATAAAAAAAAAAGTTTAAAATTTGTCATATAAGCAAATATTTTTGTTGTAGTAAAATTGTACTGAAAACCAGACCGCATTTTTTGTTTGATTGAATTATAAAGCCTTAGGTGTTAAATTTTAAAATGTATACTTAACATAAGAATGTTTCTTACATTCCGAAAAAAAAGTATCAAACTCAAAAATCACATCGCAAATATTGTTTTATGATAGCAGAGTGATAAATTAGGCAGCCAAGCATTGAAAATCACGTTGAGTGAAAATGATTTTTAGTTTAAGGTATGAAGTTTATGTATGTAATATTTTACCTGTATTAAAATGTATTGATAAAAAGGATTTATATATTGTAAAGTAATTTTGAAATCGCTGAATAATTATTGTAAATTAAGTAAAGTATAGCCTACAAAATGTTCGACAAAATTTTGAAATGTGTGAATCTCTCTCTCCTTTAAACTTAAATAAAATTCCATATTAAATTCTATCTTACAATAGAAGGGTTCGGGCCCCTTTACTACTAAATATTTGCCATGTAACGGGACTGATGTACATTGAATCTGGTGGAGATCCCAAGTACACCTGGTGGCATGTTGCGTAATTTTGGAGAGGAAAGTGTCCGCTTAAGGGTCATCCTCATCATTTGAATGAATTTGATTTAATTGTTTTTTCGTCACACTGAGAAGGAACACTAGAGTGACTGATCTCGTAATTTTGATCTTTAAGCAAGTGACGAGAACGACACCGGAATTGGACCCATCTATCCTAACTTCCCCCCCACCACCACCACAACGGGAGGACTCAACCTGATTTTATTTGCATCGTCCCCGCTACACAACGGTTAAAATAACACCGGTTTCGGATCCTCGATCATGACCACTGGGTTACCACTTGGCCGAAGTTCAATATTACGAAGTCCTTCGCTAATAGTCCTCCTGTTGCAATTTGTGCGAAATTAATAAACAATCATTATTCAATAATAAGATTTAATTTCCTCAGCAAACTCAAAAATGTTTTCTTCCGTTTTATTTTAAAAAGAGACATTAAATTGAAAATCATGATTATATACACGAAATAAGTTTTATTGTAATTTGCGAAAACCTTTACATATTTGCAATTTTCGGAGCGTTCAATTGCGTGTACAGCAAATTTGTGCTACATGGATTTATGTGTTTGCGATTATTGTTTCGTGCTATAGGGAAGTTTGCTGTACGTTTTAGCTATTTTACTCCACGGATAAAAAATTTGTGGCTGTAGTTGTCTAGTAATCCTGGTCGTGAACTCTCGAGCGGCGTTATTTTCATCCAGTCTTGGGCTCGAGTCCTTATGCCACTAAAGATCTGACATGTATAAGGACTGTTGCACATTATATCTTTTTTGTTTCTTAAGTCCCCTTCGTGGCGCGTTGTCAGAGGGAGATAGTATTTTGATAACGTTCTCGTCCCTCAGCTGAGATTCACAAATAGGGAGTCCATTTCCAAAAGTTTTCATATCGTTTCTCAGCTAAATTCTCAGTTTTTAATTATGTGGACCTTTCAAGCACTGTGAAATTCGATTTACCGCGTAACAATATTATACGGAAAATATCGTATAGTGAGATACTTCGAGTTAAATTAAGTCGAACAATGCTATTTAATTTCTCTGTTTTTATTCCCTTCATTTACACTTTCCTAAGCCTAATATCAAAAGTATCATTTCTTTATTTTATAGTCGTTGAAGGCTGTAAAAGCTTTGAATGTTGTATTTATCTTTCAGGTTTACTTTTGACCTGGAAGCGCATTACTCGATGTTCAATGTTTTTGCTCAAGGGATGATTATTACCATGTCTGCGTATGGAGGATCTCAAATTCAAGTACAAAGACTCATGACCCTGAAGAATTTGAATAAATCAATACAGTAAGAAATATTTTAAATCGATAAGTAATTAAAAGAATAAATAAAATCGAGCAATTTATGGTGACCCTCTCCTCCCAGTCTCAGCTTACAATGATCGAACTAACTGAGACAAATAATTGTGTGACGTTGGGATATTCGAGATTTTCTCTTCATTAATCTTAACTTTATATCAATTTGAATTGCATGACATTACAATTCCTTGCCAACCAAACTGAAACTTGATTAGGTAAATTAGATAAGATAGAAGTACAGTGAAGTGATTTAGAGATAATGAAATATAAATGAAATAAAATTAATAGAAAATGGAAGGGAGATAAAGGATAAGGACTTAAAGACAGAAAGTTGCAATTTGAATTGAAACTCTTCTATTAGTTTTGTGGATTGAAGTGGATTTTATATTAGAAGTATTAGGATAAAAATCTGCTATTTATAGAAAGTCATTGAATCATACAAGTTAAGTGGTAAGCTAAGAATTTATTAGTTGATTCTAAGTTTGAAACGATAAGTTAATTTGGGATGAGAGAGAGTGAGCGATTTTAGCTATAAATATATATAACACATCGATCAATAACTCCCGAGTCTAACATTGAAAACAACATTTTTTTTGCAAATTTTTTTTTTATTCATCAACATAACACCTTTTGTTAATCACCTTTTAGGGTGATACAATCGTTCTAACGCTTTTCCAAATTTTTTTTTTTTTTTCCCCAAATTTTTTTTTTTTTCTTTTTTTTTTTTTTTTTTTTCGTAAGAAATCTTTTTTGTTGCGAGTAAATAGCGATAAACAGCTTTCTGAATCATCGACTCGTTGCTGTTTTTGTTCCATCGAAAGCAATCGCGGCACCCACTTGGAAAAAACCTTTTTCACTTCACTTCAAAAAACCTTTTTCCTGGTCCGATCGACTTAAAATTTGGACACGTTTCAAGCAAAGGTTAGTACTCTAGAAAGACCTGGTTACTGGTTTACTACGAGCGCCATCTCTGGGTTAGTCTCGGGAGTTATTGATCGATGTGTTATATATATATATATATATATATATATATATCAATGATTTTCAATAAAGTATTTTGCTTTCATCTTACGTGTTTTCAATTGAAGTTTAATCACTTATACTTAATGTATTGTAATAAGATGTTTCGCAAGAACCGATTATGAAGGGCAGTGGATACAACTAGCTTATTTAGGAATTTCTTTTTGGAACAACTGCCTGAAGTTCTGCAAAAGGCTCAAGTCAACGGAACCGAAAATACTCATTTAAATCTCTCTTGCTATAGCTCAAAGACAACAGCAAGCTGAAACTCCGTTTTATGTCGCAAAATCTAATAAAGTTATGTTTACAATTATGTGTTAGAATCTAATAAGCTTATGTGAACTAATTTGAAATGTAACGAAAATTTATTTAAGTAATTTCCACACCAACTATCCTCTTCTTGTTTTGTCGACGGAGTCAGTAATATAAAATTGTAAGTTACAAAAGCGTGATTTTGTCAGTGTACAGTCTATCGTCCGGAATGATTCAGCCATAAGTTACCCTGCACTTAATATTGCATGCCCTTTAAAATGGAACTTGACGTTATTTTAGTACAACAATCTCAACAATCGATTTTCAAGCCTCTAAAATGAGATGCTATTAATATAATAAATGTATTTATCACTGCTCTATCTCCTTCAATTTAGCAAATCTGAAGACTCTTTTCAATGGGCAGATCTCTCAGTTTAGATTTTGTGATCGTATTCTCATCAATCAAGGTGGAAAAAGTATTTGGGGTTAGAATGTTTTCTCATTGAGCTAATGTGTGTCCAGAACTACACTTGAATTGGAATTCCTTGGAGAACAGGATCCCCCCCCCCAAGGAATACTGTCGACGATTACAACGAATATGCTCCTTACTCCAGCGTAGCCTTACCTGACGTTGATATCGTTGCAATTGAATGCCTCAACAAGTTTCCGTGCATACAACCCATTTTGATTAAGTCGCCGAAAAATCGTTGTAAAAGATACTAAAGTGCCGGTAGCCGTTACAAGCTCCGAATCTATCTAGCTCGGAGTGATTTGTTTGTTCCTTTCTACCGTTAGGATCTCTTATGACCCGTACTATTTGCATAAGGATCTTTTATGACCCGTAGAAAGTTTTTCTCAGCTCAATTTCACCTTTTGCCACCCATTTTAACCTTGAAATAATACTTTTTAGCGAATAAATTGCTGCAGCATCATGATTGTCCCGCTTTTAGTCTTCCATCTATGCTCCCGCAATCATATCAGCTGAAATGATGCCTTATTGACATTTTTCAATCGACACTCGCAACGCAACAAGGAATTCAACTTGATGGATTTCAAAAAAATTTTAATTTTCAGTCGATACTTCACTGTTTCAAATTTCTTTTGAATAAACAGCATGTGTGCGCTGTCTTTTACGCAGATAAAATGTGTGGACCACATCGTTTTCTATGTTAATTCTTATTGTGATTGGTTAGCTCCCCCAGGAACGCTAACGCATAAATAAGTTGATCCTTAGAAATTATCAAGTAGTGTGGTAAAATCGGTTAAGCGAAAAGGAACAGAAACAGTAATGAGAAAAAATCTTTTTTGAGAAATTAATTAATTGTTTCCACGGTTTATTAACCCCTTAACATCATAATTTAGTTCCTATTGATCTGTTCATAGTGATTAAAATAGTATTTAGCTACTATGCGGAAGTTTGAAGACCATATTCCAACCATGCCTAAATAACATCTTACTCATTAACATCATAATTTAGTTCCGATTGAGCTGTTCATAGAGATAAAAAAAAAAGCATTTAGCTACTATGAGGAAGTTTGAATTATTCCAACATTTGATATGCAACCATGCCTAAATAACATCTTAATTACCCGTAGAATTTTCTTTAAGTAAATGCACTGCTGAATATTAGCAAAACAAATGCTTTTGGCATACTAAATTATTTTATTTTAATTAATAAAATATAATTATATTATATATAATAAAATAATTATTTAAATTATTTTATTATATTTTATTTACTTATTTTATATCTTCTAGCCAGATGATATTATTTTGTGAATGACTCAGAAGTGAATGTTATCTCCAGCGCTTAACGCCCACCTGTAGAGGGTGTTTTGTAAGGGGCTAGTGTAAGATGACATCTGCCAAACCCACTCAATGTCAGTGTGTAAGCAAACCAGTTGAAATTCATGAATAAGAGTGGTAAATAGAGAAATGTAGTTACGCAACTAAGCATCATCTTTGTCTCCGGAAAATATTAACAAAAGCTAAATATTATTAGCAAAAAATTTTATTAAGAAAGGAAGAGAGTAAATGAAAATTCTAACAAATCAGAAATGAAGAAACCGTAGTTTAGTGAAAAGTTAAAGTTTTCAACATCGAAAAAATAATAAAAACTGAAAAGAAATCTCATCTGCAAATTGTAAATTCTTGCATATTTTCAAATATAACAGTACGTTAGTCTGTGGGATCCCTACCTCAAGTATAAAACCAAACTTACAAAATTTTGTTTTAATATGAAATACCTGATTTTTAATGGTTCAATAGGATTTCTAATACACATCATAAACATATTTTTTGATGTCTTATATTTATTCCCAAGTAGTATTGTTAAACTAAATATTATAACAACTCTTTAAATTGTTTACAAACACTACACACCCATATCATAAAATCTATATGAAGTCACAATCTAAATAAGTAAGGAAATAATTTTTTTCATTATAACCAATCAAACCAAATGGCAATCAAAATTTAATTATTTACCAGTAAATTAATAACATTTTCTACAATCGCAATATGCCAGTATTTGTACTGATCAGACGTAAAGAATAGACACTTTTGTTTTGAACATTCTTTCACTGAAAGAAAAGAATAAATATATCAGTATGTATTGATTACAAGCAATCCCTCAAATAAATACAGAACATTTTCAATAGCATAATGTTCCATTAATTGTATATATTTACATCAATACAATTCATGAAAGCTTTGCTGTTTTTATTTAAATTTTATATTAAATCTTGATAATTATCATACTCCTGATATTTCTAGATAAAAGCGATAGTACGCGAGGTGTTATTACTAATGATAAGACTGACGCTGTAAAACATTTATTTCGACTTCATACATATTTACTTATTATCACCTATACACACCCCTACAACGTTCCATGCAATTGTCCCATTGTTCGAAATAGTGCTGGAAGACTTCTATCAGCTCCTTCAGGATGCGTGATGCTTTCTCTTTCACAGCCTCAACGAATTAAAATACTGTTCTTTTTAAAACGTTTTTCTGAATTTCACTTGGTGTGTGTGTGTGTGTGTGTGTCATCAAATTTTCGATCGTTAATTTAACCAACTTCCCATCAAGCTAGAAATCTGAAACCTTGGGAATCGTTCTCACTAGCCTAACAATACGATATTTGGACATTTGCGACAAGTTTTAGCTAGTATTTTCTTCAATAATGCAGTTTATCCCAACCACTTGGCGCGATTTCAAAAATTGGCATCAAACTTGGCGATTTTTTTGTTTGGCTGAACGTTAAGTCCGTAAAACGAACCAGGGTAGCCACATTTGGCAAAATACTGCCAAATAATTCTTGTCGCCAAGAGTGATTGGGTTAAACTGCATTCCAACCATTTAATTTACAGAATTAATTAATTTTAGTTACTTTTAACGTTTTTATGTATTTCACTTGGTTCGTGTTTCTGTGTGTGTGTGTGTGTGTGTGTGTGTGTCATCAAATTTTCTATCGTTAAATTAACCAACTTCCCATCAAGCTAGAGTTCTGAAATTTCGGGAACCGTTCTTACTTGCCTAACAATGCAATATTTAGATATTTGCGACCAGTTTTAACTAATATTTCAATAATCTTTCTTAATAAATTTTGCCACTATATAAAAACGTTGTTTTTAAAAACGTTGGTTTTTATCTCGAATTATTAATTCATATTTCACCTGAGGAAACAGATAGAAGTCGCAAGACTCAATTTCCGTTATTAGTTAAATCAAAGTATCAAGAGATCAAAATATCAAAGATCGAGCTAAAAATAAGCGACTATTATTACAGTTCAAAATATTAAATATTTGAACTCACTGTAGCTAAGTATTTTAAATAATAATCAAACTTATATTTTCCCAGTTTTAAGTAATCAAAGTCATACACTCTCATAATACATATAAATAATACTTATATTTTTTTTCTAGGGCAACTTTTTTAAGCATTCCTATGTTGGTTCTGTTCCAATTATCGTGCTGCTTATGTGGTCTGATCATCTATGCCTATTTTAGATCATGTGATCCACTTACTTCTCCCGACAGTCCCATTCAGTCTGCAGATCAGGTAAAGGATTGACATTTTATTTCATATTATTTTGTCTCGATATTTTCTTACTTTTATTGGGTTCATTATATTAGTTTCGTAAAGACTCATTATGTAAATGACAACTTTTTAATGAATCGAAAAAATTATAATTTCACAAGGAAAAATAAATACATAAGAACTTTTAGCAATAAGAATCCGAAAATCATTCTCAAAGTATCGCGAGTTTGTTATATAAAAATAAAATTAAATATTAAATTTCAAATAAATTAAACATTAATTTTAAAGCTAAATTATCTTCTGTTCTGTTTGCTTATATTGTGACATTGGGCTATTCGCGGTTTCTCTTCACTAACCTTGGGGACTTTCAATTGAGATTGATTGCTTTCGCTAAACAACCTTTGCCCAACCAAAAATGAAACGTGATGAAGAATGTAATATGCAAAGCAGTTAGGAATGAAGTGAAGCGGTTAAATTAAGAAGTATATAAACTCCATCTGAAGGAGTAGAGATCCGAAGGAGGATCAGAGAGGCGTTGTAGCGAGAGGAGGTGGAATCTAAATGCTATAGTATTGAAAGGCAGATTTATAGATTAGAGTTGAGGTCCGAGTGTAAACCACTCGGATTGAGAATTGTTCTAGTGTTTTCAGCAGTTGTTCCAGATTCAGATTTGCAGTTGGTAAGAAGCTGTTAGATTATTATTGGTGGGTTGAATTAAAGTGTTAATAAACTTAACCTGGAGAGCCCTATTAGTAATGTCTTAGTGAATATATATTAATAAATGTTGAAAGCTGTTTTGGTGGTTCTGTAATTATTGGTGTCGTATTGTTTAATATTAGATATTAGTGATGGCACAAGATAACACCCGGGTTGACCGGATGTTACAATATATTTAATTGATTTGTTAGATATACCAGATTGAAATGTATTAATACACTCTTATATAAAAATTCAGCATCACTTATACATATATATTTCTTTTTAAAAATTATTATTATTAAATATATAATAATAATATCATTACTTTTAAAATAATTTGTTTTCTCTTATTAATATTCATCAAAATTAATTGTATTAACTATGCGAACAATATATTTTTGAAATTAATTATTGGTCTGCATTTTCTGTAATATGTTTGCTATTGAAAAATATTTCATTTGACAGCTATCGGTAACATTTATAGATTTTTCAGATCAGTTTGAATTCTAGAAAATAGTCTCAAACTTAATACATTATTCAAAACCGTACCACCCCTGACGTCTGAAATATGAAAAACCTTATATAAATTATTCTTCACATTTATCGTAATTTCATTTATGAGCAATTTGTAACACTTTGATTTGCGGCAAATGAAACTGAATATTAAACTATAAGCAATATCTATGCATTAAAAGGAATTCTTAGATATATCATTACTCTTCACTAAGCGAATTCACTCTATCTGTAGTATTGACTTCCCAAGATTTTGAGCCTTAAAAACATTTATCGGCAGTTTTGATGATTATTCATGAAGTATTAAAATTAATAAGTAAAAATCTTGAGATAAATGAAAACTAGTGCAAGAGCAGTTGAGAAAGTATTCGTATTTGGAAATCGGGTTATTAAGAATGGGAAATAGAATTGGGTTAACCCAATTTAGTATCGTCCAATGATAGGCTTTTCTTTTTCTAACAAGTCCGTGAGTTTGACGCTGTCTTCTTACATCCCAAGAATTCATAATCTTGTCTTTTCCGGTGATTGATCATCTTCATCTTCTTTAGAATAGATATGCTAGAAGCAATTCCTATTTTTAATTGTTACTTGGTTTCTAGAGTATGATGAAGAATTCAAGTCCCCTTTCTGGTGCAACTCGATGCATTAATGACGATAACAACTTATAGCAATACAAACCTTAACTAACCTATAAATCAGTGCCGCATTCATTTTGGTACCGTTTAACAGATGTCACCACATCATGGTATCACAGACTTGCCTTAGCAACGTTATTTATCTTCAAAAACAATACTTTCAGAACCACTCTCGTACTGTTGTTTTGTTCCAGAATAATACGACTTCGTCAAAATTTATAAACTTTAAATCATAAGTACTGTGACGAGTTCTCATGGTTTCCCCCCTTCAACTAATCTTTGGACTACTCTATGACATTATTTTATTTGAGAACCTCGACTTGTGCATAAATCGGAACTTCTAAAAGTTAGCATTGCTATATATATAGAAATGCAGAGAATAGGAGATCAGACAGGTCATATAAGTTTGGAAGTTCTTTTGTTCTGAGAGGAGATTGATGCTTAACAAACATATTGCGCCTACAACATTGATATCAGAATATTAAATGATCATCGGATAGTTGTCCTCCCACGGCATAAGTTTGTTCTTGAGTCGAATTAACTTTTATATTTATTCAGAGAAATAGAATTTTTAATTAATCTTTGATTGAGGGCACGAGGTAGTTTTCGTTCTCCACTATAATAAATGATTTTTGTAACATTTTAAAGATAGAATAAAAATTAGTTATCTTTCTTAAATTACTATTTCTAAACTGAATATTTATTGTATTTCAATGGAACAGATTCTTAGTAGTAAGGCCGGAGCGTCTGAGTACGAATTGTCTGATAATTTGTTTCCTTGCAGTTGTTTCCTTACTTCACCACGGCCACCTTGAGCAACCTTCCCGGTCTTCCTGGTCTATGCATCTGCGGCATCTTCAGCGCAACCCTCAGCACAGTGTCCTCGGCCATCAACAGTCTGGCATCCGTCACATCGGAGGATTTCCTCAAACCCATTTTCCCTAACTTCAACCTCACAGTCTTCCACAACAAAGTCATCAGTGAGTAAGGAATTATATAAAGATTAGTCATTATACAGATAGCATGTCTTCCATAGAGCTCCTCAAACACAGTTTGTCTTCTTAACCGTTAATCTAACCACTAATATGAATTTCAACTTAAGTCCAAGTACATGGAAAGTACATAAAATAGTCACATTTCAACAGTTCAGGAATCTAGCCAATTAACACATGTATCAATAAGTTCCGAGACTAACCCAGAGATGGCGCTCGTAGTAAACCAGTAACCAGATCTTTCTAGAGTACTAACCTTTGCTTGAAACGTGTCAAAATTTTAAGTCGATCGGACCAGAAACAGCTGAGTTATCGAGGTTGGAGTAAAGTCGTTTTGTAGTTTGTTTAAAAAATGGAAAAAAAACGAGTTTCGTGTTCTGATAGAACATTGTTTTTTAATGAGTAAAAACACCGTGCAAGCGAAACAATGGATTGAAAAATGTTACCCGGACTCTTGTCCATCAAAAGCAATGATTTGTCGGTGGTTTGCAGAGTTTAAACGTGGTCGTACCGACACAAATGACGCGGAACGCTCGGGTAGACCTGTGGAAGCCGTTACACCGGAAAATGTGAGTGAAGTGACAAAAATTATGATGAAAGATCGTAAAGTGAAGCTCCGTGAGATTGCTGAGATGACACAGATATCATATGGAAGTGTATTTACTATCCTTCATGAAAGATTGAGCATGAAAAGGGTTTTTTCCAAGGGGGTGCCGCGATTGCTTTCGATGGAGCAACGAGTCGATGATTCAGAAAGCTGTTTATCGCTATTTACTCGCAACAAAAAAGATTTCTTGCGTCGTTACGTGACCATGGACGAAACATGGATACATCACTACACTCCAGAGTCGAAGCGGCTGTGGCGCACAGCTGGCGAAAGCCGTCCGAAAACGCAGCAGTCAGCTGGCAAAGTCATGGCGTCAGTTTTTTGGGATACGCATGGCATGATTTTCATTGACTACCTCGAAAAAGGTAAATCGATCAACAGTGATTATTATATTGACTTGCTGGTGCGTTTGAAGGAGGAAATCGCAAAAAAAAAAACGACCGCACAGTCTCGGGACTTATTGATCCATGTGTTACATTTGAAAATATCATTTCACAAGGGAATGCTCTCTTCCAATTCAAAGTCCATGGCCTTGAGCACTAATAAAATCTTCAATAAGAATCAAAGAATACGCTTACCGGAATACGTTGCGAGTAAATACACCAAAGATAAATACCAGCTTTGGATCCTAAGAATCGCGTAGACATTCAAGCAACTCCCGCTCACGACCCAAGGTCTTCACACTAGCATTTTTGCTGGTGCCGATACCTTTCGCTATACCTGATTCAATTCTATACATCGCTTTTATGGAACTTTATTTTATGTATTCACATTATTTCTAAAATTTATATTATTTGCACGTCCACGTTATATTTGAATGGAAAAAACCTGGGAATTTAAATATAAAGTTAGAAAAAGAAACAGATGTTAGTTAAGAATAATTTCTCGAATAGACAAAATAAATCATATTACTTGAAGAAATTTAAATGAAATCTTCATTCTCAATATATTATCTTTATTAATATTAAGGTGATTAAGGCACGTCGAAGCAATGTGCAAAGCACGAAAGCACAAATTATTTCACCAAAGCGACAACTTTCCACGGAAAAGTCTTCGAATTCGCCGTCTTACATACCTAAATGTAACAAACATTCTAGATTTACTTGATTATTGGAATGTATAATGAAACCTATGTATCACATAATAGAAATAGTACTAAACTTTTTTTTATCTAAAGTTAATATTAAATGCAAGTCAAACTAACAAATCCTTAACATATATTTATAGGATCAAAATTATCTAGACACACCGTATGTCTTACAAATAAGATAAAAATTATCATGAAATTGAGCCATCTCTTGCAGAATTAACAGCTACTACGTTCAGAGAAATCTTTCCCATTAGTTTATTTTCTTTTTTTTTCTTTTCTTTTCTTTTCTTTTCTTTTTTTTTTTTTTTTTTTGTAATGTTGCAACAAGACTTGCCCGCTATTCTTGGCGAAGAATATTCGTCAGCTCTGTAACCGATATGGAACGTTGGGACCTAGATCATAATTGAAGTTCTAAAACATCCGAAAAGTGTTTAATGTGATTCAGGTCTGGGTTTTGAACAAGCCAATCCAATTATAGAGCATCCATGTCAGCAAACTACCTTTTAATATTCCATGCTGTATGGATAGTAGCACGATCATGTTGAAACTGGAATGAATCTTCTTCGTACTTTTATCATAATGTAAACAGTTAGAAACGGACTAAAATGTTCAGATTGGCTTCACCCTTGAGATTCCTTGTTCATGTTCTAAAGCGTCTAAATCAAACCTTGAAAAAACAGCCCAAAAGCCTTATGACTCCAACCCCAAGTTTGACTTATGGCACAATACTCTCAGTTAAACAGGGCTCACCAGGCAATCTCCACACCCAGACTCTACAATCAGATTACCAAATAGCAAACCTTGATTCGTCGCACCAATGTTAGCACCAATGTAATCACAATTTTGCATTGGTTGCAGTAATATTTGGTTTAAATCTTCCACAAAAACCAAGACCTTGAAGTTTGCGACGAATTATCATTGTGGTAATGTTTCATTCAGATACATCTTGGAATTCCTTGTGAATTTTATCGACCGATCTGGCAAACTATGTATCCTATGTGCTATTATCTACTAGGTTGTGGATGATCAGTTATAACTGCTACATTTGTCCACTTCACAAAGACATCGTATGCAGTAGAATGGGCTCTCCTAACACCGTAGAAATTTCTTGAACAGACTTTCCACAGCGCCGGTAACAAATAAGGTCAAAGTAATACAGCTATCGCTTTTCTCTTATACCGTTCTTCCTTTGAGATAACGATTACGAACTCAGCTAATGACTTATTTTATACTGTGTGAGAGCTATAAGCTCAACGTCACTGGCAGAATCGATTTCTGCGAGGGGTGTCCAGATTCTTTGGACATATATAACATTTTTTGACGAAGCATGGACATTTCTTGTCGTACTTATGCTGATATCAAATTAAAGCCATTTCCTATTGTCCTTGTAGTCATGTCTTTGATTCAACACTTTACTTTTCTATTGTTCTACTTTTTAATTTTATTACCCACATGGACTTTCATTTTACATCATCCAATATTAATATTATGGAACAATGGATAAGAAATAAAAAAAAAGGAAATAATCGAGGTTCTAGGTATAAACTAACAGAATCGATAAAATTACTCATAGCATATGTGATAAGGTTTAGAGATCGTCTTCTGTCATATCTCAAGGCATGAGGATTTCATCCGAAAGATGAAAAGGAACCCATAAAAATTTTTTTTCCCTGGGAGTGAAACGTGAAGAAACGTTCTAAACTCTAGTCGGTGAGTGTGGCCTTAATTCTGTATATCATAAAATCTTATACATGAATGTCAAAGTATAGTTGTTTGTTTATCCATTACATATACATCCCCACCATTAATCGTATCACTCTAAATATTTCAGGGGGCTTAGAATTATGTGCAAGAGGAGCCTTAAGCATAATTCCACCAAATTATTTTCAAGTGTACTTTTGGTGATTGTTTTCGAAAGTTTCTCTTTTTTTCATCATTTCGCCTGTTTTCTAGTAGATGCAATAGTGTTTCCCCATTCTGCTCAAAGGATGCTTATTGTATGGAATATCTTAAAGCAATTCGGCTTTTCGAAAATGGGTACAAAGATAACAGAACCACATTTATTTATGTTTTAAGCCAAATTAACTTCTCTCACTCATTCTGTTTTTGTGTACACACACACACACACACACACACACACACACACACACACACACAACACACAACAATAATAACAATAATAATAATAATAAATAACACACATATATATATATATATAGAGAGAGAGAGAGAGAGAGAGAGAGAGAGAGGAGGGTGACGCAGAATAAAGATGAATACTGCATTTTCATTTTCTTCGTGCATTTAAAAATTTCCATTATCTGGCACACATTTCATTAATTAGGAGTGCAGGACTTGACCTGGATGAAATAGCCTTCATTATGTATCATTAAGAAAATATGACACCCTGGGTGCACTTGGATAAAAAGTAACTATCAAAAGTCAGATATCACTAAAATTTAAATAATGAATCATCTGTCTATTTTGTTGCTCATTGGTACACTCTAACTATCCACTAATTTATTTAGAACAGGAAGTAAAAGAATATTAATGAAATTTTGAAAAAACGAAATAAATGACCTTTAGTTTTCCCAAATATTTTTCTTGCCTTTTTAAATAATAATTTAAATGTTAATAAAATGAAAATAATTAGTAAAGATGTATGAAACTCAAATCCGCTCGAGAACCTTTACATTTCGAGCTTCGATCTGTACTTTACTGAAAATCTCTATACATCGAAAAATTTCAAGAACTTTAAATTTTCACCATAAAATGTTTTCTTATCCATCAAAATTCAATATATCAAGCAAATATGTTCCAATAAAAACTATGTTTATCTATTGCAGTAAACAGTGGACAGGGGTTTCGTTCGTAAGAAGATTAAATAAGAATGATTCTTAATTCTTAAGAATTTCTTCACAATCCTTAAAGCAGAGGAAACTTATGGAAGGCACTCATCCGACGTAACGCTAGCTAGTGTGTAGAACATTTAACTTTTAGTTTCTGTTCCTTGAATCTCTTAATCTAACTTGGAGCGAGATGCTTACTTTTAAAATTCTACTTAGATCTAAGAACGTTCAGCTTACGAAATTTCGACGAGTTTCGCATTAACAAATTTAAAAACTCTTTGTTCGGTTATAAAACCTTTTGAAAGTGTTGGAGGGGGACGGAAACGATTTAAATCCTAAGAATGTGATATGATCAACGAAATAGTATTGATGTCGGTAAAAATGATATGGAAAAAAAACACGAAGGCTGGTTATTAGGGTTTAAAGACTGGAATTACATATCAGTACATATTTAAAACTATTTTCTTTGATGTCTTAAATTTTTTCTTCATCGTAACTAAAAATAGACTACACATAATTGTTTTTAATAAGAAAATGATGTAAGTTTTTCAGTATGAATTTCTTTTCACTGATTTTTTCCCCATTTATCTGTAAGTTCTATTTATAAAAGTTCGACAGGATATTAACAGTAAATGATCAACCTGACTCATTGGATAATTTATAAATTATTGTAATTCTATACGAAATCAAAATTAAAAGACAGTAAAGGAATAATAAATGCAATTCTAATCCATTTCTGTTGATTATATCCAGTTAAAAATATAAACAAGGTTTCATTTATCACAAAAATGTTTTGAAGACAGGCTAGATATTTATGTTGAAAGACTCAAAGCTGAAAAGTGCTGAGGTAAAAGAACTTCATAGGTTGGCAGAGTTTAGCCCAAGAGCGGAAGTTCTTTAAAAGAACAAGGGGATACTCGTTCTTTGCCATCGTCTTGGGTGGTCCACGAGTAATTAAAAAGTAAATTAAACTGTGTATGGGTTAACAACATGCACATTCCGATGTCGTTGATCATACTTGCTTTCAACAAACGTTTCATTGTGGAATGAGTTGTTTTTAAGTGACAGGGTTCGATGGAAAAGGAGCTCGGAGGTGAAAAGTCGTTGTAATTTGGCAAAGTTTTGCATAGCGTCGTGGTCTGCTTCTTCCCTTCATTCAAATGAATAAAGACAACTTCTTCGTACGATGAGTTGGCACAGGTAAAGAACGTATCACAGAAAAAAACAGGAGTAAAATTTCTTTCCTCTAAATATTTGTAGTCTCTCGGTTTGTGACAAAAAATAGCATTTGTTATTATTTTTAATCATTCTTTGTGAGAAATGTTTCGTTAAACGATTTTTTTCTTCGATTGCTTATGCTACTTTCAATCCTATATTTTTTGCGAAAGAAGTGTTTTTTTTTTTGTGTCAGAGATACTTCGATTCAAATGTTTTCAAAAGAAACCAATAAATTATTCTTAAAAATCTGCAGAAATTTAAAGTAAATGTTTATAAAAAAAAACCGTATTATTTTACAGTATGATGCTTTGGCTCAAACAACAAAATTCGATACAAAATAAAGTAGAAATTTATTTTGATATTGTGACGTCTTTCCTTCATTATTTAATTTTACTGTTATATATCCATCTACTTAAATAGTCGATAATTATTAAACTTCTGTTGAGGACATGAGAAAGCAAGGCAAAATGCTTCATTAATCATTGTAAAATAGAAAAGGTAGCTCTTTCTTGATTCCCACTTAACTCTTCTATTCTTAATTATGATTCATAATAAAATCTTATCTTACCAATTCACTAATTCATCATTCTAATTCAAAAATTTTTTACTAACAGTTGATTCGTACCTTAGTATTTCACCAAAGAGTCATTTGAACTCAAAATATTAGTTACCATGCCTCAATCCAATTTACTAATAAATATCAGCCTGCCATTATCCTAAACTCCAACCACCTTCCTTTCGGTTCTATTTCATTTATATATCCTTCTCTCTAACTCAATTCAATGTTCTTCTTCTCTTCAGCTAATTTACCTAATTACGTTTCCTTTGGCTTAGGAAGAAATTGTAATTAAATTAAATTCAAATTAATATATAGTCCCCTAGGTTTGTGAAGAGAAAATCGAGAATAGTCTAATGGAAAAAGGCTAATCGAAACAGTAAAACGGAAATCTAATTTATACCATAAATTAAACTGCTCAGAATTCGGAACAAGTTTTGAAAGAAAAAAAAAATATTTTCATCATTTAAAATCTTCCATCATAAGAACTAGGTAATATAAATTCTTGAAACAATAGTACTTTCTTTTCGAGGGGGAAAAAGTGGTTGTGGAAGATTAATGGCCATGATCGAGGATTCGCGACCGATGTTGTTTTCGTCGAATCGTGAGTTCAAGCCTTGGTGTCACTAAAGAGCCAACGTGTAGATAACTGATGCACATTAAATCTGGTCGAGGACCTTCCATTGGCGTGGTGGGAAAGTTTGGTGAAGGGATTCGAGAACTCAGGTGTCCTCGTCGTCACTTGATGGAAGCTCGAAATTGAGCGTACATTCGCCAATAGGCCTCGAATCGTTTCAGTGCAAGATTGATAAACAATCACAATGGAGGAAAAATATTTTTATTTGTACAAACGTAAATTTAAATTAAGTCCTCTTAAATTAAGTCTAATTTAAATTAAGTCGTAAATTTAATTTTCCTCTGAAAGAGTCTTACTAAATTTAACTGCTAATTATTTCGAAATTTTGAATAATTTTTAGAATAGATTAGGAAACAAAAATAACTTTTCCAGAATCTAAGTACGTATTTGAATGGAAATAAAACTATATTCGGCAGAAATCGAAACGAAGGGGAGAAATTGTTACCTGAGTAATATAGCATTTTATTTTATTTCATGAATAAAAACTGCATAATTTGAACAGAAATAATTTGAAGAAGAAACGATTGATAACTCTTATACTAGACAAAAATATAAAATAACAAATACCTCGAGTTATTCAAAATTGTATTAGTATTTTGTTACATACACATACAATCGGGGATACGTGAAACGAAGAAAAAAATTACAATACAGTAAAAACTCTTAAATTGCCTTTCTTTTTCAGTCTCAGTTACTATCATGAAGTTCTGCATTTTTAGACAAATTGGTTGTTGTTGCTTGATTATATTTATGTTATTAGTAAATACAGAGAGAATAATTTCACGCTTCATTCGTGTTCATATAATTCTTTCAAGCATATTTTATTGAAATTCTGCGATACCATTTCTATTAAATATTTTTATACATCTGACAATCAAACCAATTTTATCGTTGTAGTAAAAAGTATGGATAAAAGTGAGGAGGGGGAGATCTTTCTCAACAGCGTTAGGATTTACATTTGCAAGTAGGGCAAAACTCTATTTTTAATTTGGATATTTTTAGGCTTAATCACTTGCTTGACTTGACTTTCCCTTTTTTAAAACAGTTTTGTTATGGGATTCAAATCCCTCAGGGTCGGTACTGATAGAAGGTGCTAAAATACTGATAGATTCAGCGGTACGTTACTTATATTTACTATTAATTTTAGCTTTTAAAATGTACCAGCATTCAACGACTGTACAAGGATACATAGAAGTAAGCTCACCTTTTAGAAGTTGATTCTCTTCTTCAATACTTTTCCTTTTTTTAATCAGTCCCTTCAAAGCATTTTCATTGCACGAAGTCGAATCTCTTTTCTCTAGTTTGATGAGTTTAGCGAGAAGATCAGTCTCGCGTTTTTAACATAAGCTACTTTTCAATCAGATTGGTGCGATGGCAAATAATGTTACTATGCTCGAAATTAGTGCCCATGTTCATGCAATTGGCAGAGCGCTCATCCTCTCGGCCATCCATGGTGCTATCTAAAAAAAGAGTGAAATTGTAATTTCGCTCGCCAAATTTACGCTTGGCGCTGTTTATATCCACCAATGATGCATAACTATCACCCCCTCCCCCTTGCCAAGTTCGTGCCTCAGTCATATTTTTTTTAATGCAAATTTTTCGGCAACTTTTCTTTTAATCACGATCTTATTTTCTTCTGCCTTTTATCTTTACTCCTCTGTCGTAACCAGAATACCTTTACACAATCTACGTCATTTTCTAATTCCTCACTATTTAAAAAGTAGTCGAAGATCACCAACTCTAGAAATCGCTTTTCACAAATTGCGTAAATCATCAGTAAATCTTTTTCTTATTGCAAAATACAGAATCATCAGATAAAACAGCGTACAGTATTCGATTCAATGAATGTGAATGGGATGCGGAATATTATCTTTTCCTCCGTCTTAAACAAAATATTTTACTACCGATTACAATTGCTTAACTGATTGGCGGAAAGTGACGATAATGATTGGCGCGTAATTGCCATCTAAACACATTTAAACATATAATCTTTTACGCTCCGATTTATTATTTTTTGCAATGTTGTAGCATATAAAAATATGCTTTTTTATACCATGGTGATAGATTAGGCAGCAAAAAATGTAATATTTTTGAATTTTTTTTAAAAAAAATATTTTGCCATTGTTTCACTTAAAAGATATTTTGCACAAATAAACAAATCGTATTAAGCGTAAAATAAACCGTTTTGCTGACAGCGAATATTTTGTGTCTCAGGTCTCGTGTTCGGGGCCATCTGCGTGGGAGTGTCCTTCTTCGTCGCTTCTCTCGGCCATCTGATCAAAATGTCGGTGGTCATTGTGGGATTGGTGGCCGGTCCAAACTTGGCCGTCTTTTTACTGGCTGCTTGCACTACAACGACAACCGAAGAGGTAAATCCTTACTATTTTCTTTATGTATCATACCGTTTAAAATTATTATTGTTGTCATATTATTACAAGGACAAAGTATGGATTATTGTTAAATGCAATAGTTAGTGCTGTTTTATTAAAATAGAGATATATTTCAAAGAGAGGAGGGGTTCATTTGCTTCGACATGTAAAGTAATGCCAAAAAATATTCAATAACTAAAAATGAAATAAAGTTATAATGAAGAGAAATGTTAGCTACGGAGTGGTTAAAATTAAGTTGTTATCAGTATTATGAAAACATTTAAAGAAAAATTCGCATGTTATAACTTTTACTTCAAAGAATCCCAGACAGAGAATAATTGTTTTATTTCAGAATAACGGGATCATTTAAAGTTTGGAAAATAAAAATCACGCGTCGAACATCGTTAATATTATTTATATTTCAAATGTGATGTAGTTTTTTTTCGATCAATTCTATTTTCTCTCGAATATATATATAATATTATATTCTAATAGTTATTAATCAATTTAAATTTCATTATTTTAGAAAAAAGTTTATATACGATTTTAGTTTGCATTATTATATCTGATTTACACTATATATATAACATTGGCTAAAACTGTGGAAACCGAGGGAAAAAAGTTTATTTCGGAACTTATAGTTTTTAATTCTATTTTTTTGGAGTAAAACCATCAAATTACATACCAATGGAAAGTTAACTTTATCAATAACAAAAATGAAAAAGTGTGTTTAATTTTCTAGATTAAAATAAAAGTTCTAATTAAGAAATCAGAAGAAGGAACCTCAACTTATTGAGCAGCTTTTCACCACATTAGAATGAAGCTAATGAGCATCACTGTTCCGAGAGCCAATCAGGTGTCATTTTTTTGGCAATAAGCCAAACCTGCCTTAGTATGTTGTCAATGTATTTACCAACGTAAACTCTAAATTTATTAACAATTAATTAAATAGCCTCATTTAATAATCCATCCATTAAAAGATTTTTTTCACGCAATTCAAATTACTTTATTTCTTTGATTGCAAGATTTCAGAACAATATTTTTCCTACTGAAACAAATTCACCATTGATCAAATGTAAACTCAAGTTATAAATCCTATATTTAAATTATTCAAACTTTTTTAAATAATTTTTATTAAGGAATTAAACCTACCTTCGTACGATTTTTCTTTAATTTTAATTTAATTAAATCTTAAGCATTGCTCGTGAATCTTCATGTTATAAAATTCTTATATATCTCACACTTATTATTTTCTCTAACTCCTGAGCAAGCGTAATACCAAAATTCTGGCTCATCTTTAAAAAATTGTAATACTGAGAATTAAAACCCGATAGAGTTATGCAGCCCAACAACTAGAATTCCGCATCCATGCAAGAGAATTTCACAACGTTATTCTTTTATTTTATGAGATAAAATGTAGTGAAATTAAATAATTGTGCGAACAAATGAATGATTATCCAGACAATGATGTAAAATTGCACTGTTGAATGAAGAAAAGTCTACAGTAATAAATAAATTAAACGAATTATATTGGTAGAAATCTAACCAAAAGTTGCAATTTTTTTTTTTTTTTTTTTTTTTTTTTTTTGTATACGCGCGCGTACAAAGAGACTTAATTTGTACAGAACCAGGCTCATAATGCCGACTGAAAGGTAAACTTCAGTATGTGAGGATAGAAGAACTACATTAAGAAACTGTGCCTAGATAACAAAAAAAAATCAGCTCGGGGGTTATAGAATCAAAATGTAGAAATGCAACGTGAAATTGAGAACTTGATCTGTTCGTTGCAGACTACAGGAAAGACTTGAGGGTCATGTTTTAAGGCCCTCGAAAAATTTCGAAAAGTTTAAACTGGTCTAAAACACATGTTTATTTGTCAGCAGTATAAAGGGAAAGTCTTATCTGGAGCCGTGAAGTCAGAATCATCTTGTTTAGTAAGGATGGCATAAATGCATACGTGAAGAAGATTTACACATATTGCGTCAATGAATTTTTTAGACTAGATCTGAAAAAAGAAATAGTGACAAAAATGCTGTTATTCGTTTCGATTTTTTTTTATTTAGAATAAGCCTTTTCGGCTTCAATACACTTGATACAGACATTAAATAATGATTCAAAAGCCTGTTCATGTTGCCTCCATACCTTGCTCCGAAGCTTAAGTACAGTCAGAATATCATCAAAATAGGAAACTTTTAATTTTGTTTTAAATTTTGGGATGAATAGAAGAGTTGCATCTTGCTAAATGAAACGAATACAGCGGATGGTTCAATACACAGACGCTATTGTTATTATTGCCTAACATATACGAACAAGTGAATTGTGACACAATATGCTATTCGTGCAACAAACTCCAACTGTTTCTTCCCGATAATCTGGACAAATTTGACGAATTCTAGCCGTAAACACACATCATGTAAACAATAAACGCCTGTTACTATTTGTCCTACTGGAAGAAATACTTTGTGGATAATACCTTACTATTGAATAATGTAATGAGCAGTATTTTGATTTGGGCAGAACTTTTCTTGTAACCAGCGTTGAGTTTTGATTTGCATTCCACGCTTTGTCTCTTTGTCTTAGGATCGTGATGAAAATACTGTGTTTCATTACATTTAACCTTAGGTTTTGCGAAAATTTGATCATTTTCAGAGGCTAAAATGTTGTTTGGGAAATGTGCATTTCTTATTCATAATTTTTCATTGATTAAAGTGTTTGGAATGAATTTAGTACAAACTTTTGTTTTACTCAAATCTTCATTTCGGATTGTCCGAATAATTTTTTTATTGATATTTAAAGACTCTTTCATCATTCTCGGTGATGCACATCGAATTTTTTGCAATGAAATCGCACATTTTTTTCCAAATAACCTCGAGTGTTTTAGACAAACTTGGTCTTCAGGTATGTTTACTAAATTTCGGCTTATCTCTTCCATCCAATAGCAATTTATGCTTCAAGAAACCATTGGATCTACCTAAACACAAACCACGGCATACTTACATTAATATTTATACATTTCCGACTCACTCTTATGAAATTTTACTTTAAATTTAATTACAAATTATGGAATTCATAGACTTTACGAATGAATAGCCTTATTGCTTAAGTTAGGTTAACAAATTCTAGAAACTTTTGGTAATGTCGTCAGAAAGTGGTAGAGTTTTATCACGCGTGCGTGATAACACAAAGAACACAACTACAGCCTGAGATCTAACGCCAGTTCTTAAGACAACCTTCGAACTAATTGTGTATATCCTTATTGCGTAACACTCACCATTAACACCCATTTACTCTTATGATCTGGGACGAATATCAGTAAAACGTATCGTTTGAATTTTTGTCGTAAATAGACTTAAATGCTAAAATATACGTGAATGAAATAACATGAGAAAACATTGAAGACTTTTCAGTGATGATAAGTTATTAATTTTATAACAGCATTCAACTCCATGTCATGATGCTGTTCTGCGTAAACAGTGATTTCAAGCTAATCACATATCACTGCTGGATTTATGTTCGATCGAAAAACTACGGAGCTGACTAAATAAACTTCTTAAAAAATGCATTACTTGAACAAAATCAACCGGATTACAGCCGTAATTCAATTTCGATTTCCTATAATAATACACGTAGCTGCAGAACTCGAACATTTAGTTTCCTTTCATAGGAAGGCGTTGTCAGGCAGTAACGTAGACTAAATGCTTCAGAATTAAGTATTAATTGCTATGGTAATTTTTTTTTCATATGTCATTTTTACGAGTGTTTTAATTTTCTACTTTGTAGGAGATCATTCGGTACGAATTGCTTTATAAAAACTATTTCTTTACATTCTTCATTAAGGTTTTTGTATTTTCTAATTTCTGGTATTCAAAATCAAGACTAAAAATCATGTTTTCTTGAAATGGTTTCTGAACATTTGTGATCTCTGGTCATATATATATATATATAATTTTCAGGGTGTAATTCTCGGTATTTTGGCCAGTTTGACATTGTCAGCTTACTTAAGTTTTATTCCTCAAAATAAAACACATCCTATTCTGCCACTCTCCAATGAATGTCCGACTTTAGAGACTTCAGAATCCTCTTTCACGACTACATTTCCTAGTCTTCCATATTCCTCCGTGAATTCCTATTCAAACACCACAGTTTCATCCATTTCAAGACCGGAAACAGAGGAGTAAGTAAAAATTGTTTGTTTTATAGTTTCTAAGGAGAATTTCTTCACTTCTACAACTGTTTTTACTATTCATATTATACGAAAACTCATTTTTACTTACAGATAGTACTCTATTAGTTTTTGAGTCTCTCTCAGAGCAATGCGCTTTTTTTTTTAATATTGATTTTGATAGCCTTTTATATACTTCAGTATGTTAATGGGAAATTGACAATAAAACATCTAATTATGTATTTTATTTCTTACCTTGATTTATTCTAAACCGCAAAAAAATAAAACAGTTTAATTAGAAATGTTACAAAACATTTTAAACATTATACAAAAAGTTTATTTTCTTATATTGGCTGTTATGCTTTTAATAAGAATTTTGCTGAAATGAATAAATTCCATGTCGTTCAGATCAATATGTTTCTGGATGGAACGATTTGGAAATTGTAATTTTCGAAATTGATGCTTTCTAAAGTCAGTTAAAAAAATCAACAAATATTGGCTAGTTAAAAAATTACACACTCAAAACAAATTTAGTCTTACAAAACATTGGATCTCTCAGTTGGTGTGAAAATAGTTATCTTAAAAACATTTCGTTTGAGAATTAAAACACAAAATATACCAAAAAATTGCTGCAATATTGTTAAGATAGATTTTAAAAAAATATCAAAAATATTTTTCAAAAAAAAAAAACTCATTTGCGGGCGAGAGACTTAAAAAAGAAAAGTATTTTGGGGAATTGAAACGAACGAGATAATTTAGAGCGGACGATAAAAGATGTTGGGAATAGAATCCGGAACACCGGTATTTAAGCCACTGTATAGAATGAAGCTTAATATAAAGGAGTGGGAAAAGACACGTGACTTTTGTTGTGTAAAGATTTTAAATAATATTTCGAAGACTTTTAATTGTTATATTTGGGGAATAAGAATGTTTTGATAGGAAAACACTTCAATATATATGATATGTTGCAATAACAATTCTGATCATTTTAACAGGTCAATTGAAAAGTCCCCGATCTACCATACTAAAACACATTTTTTTGGCAAAATTAGTTTTTTTTATTCAACATAATTCCCTTCAAGGGTGATACACTGATTATAGCGACCCTCCAACTTTTCGATACCAATTTTGTAGTACGATTTGTCCTTTGCTTCAAAATAGGCCTCAGTTTCGGCGATCACCTCTTCATTCGACGAAATTTTCTTTCCAGTGAGCATTCTTTTGAGATCTGTGAACAGGAAATAGTCGCTGGGGGCCAGAATACGGTGGATGCGGAAGCAATTCGTAGCCCAATTCATGGATTTTTGCCATCGTTTTCACTGACTTCTGACACGGTGCATTGTCTTGGTGAAGCAGCACTTTCTTTTTCTTCAAATGCGGCCGTTTTTCGGCGATTTCTTCCTTCAAACGGTCCTATAACGCTATGTAATAGTCGCTGTTGATGGTCCTTCCTTTTTCAAGGTAGTCAATGAAAATTATTCCATGCGCATCCCGAAATACGGACGCCATAACCTTGCCAGCCGACTGTTGCGTTTTCCCACGCTTTGGAGCGGGTCCATCGTGTGCAGTCTACTCGGATGACTGTCGATTGGACTTCGGAGTGAAATGATGGAGCCGTGTTTCGTCCATTGTCACATATCGACGCAAAAACTCGGGTTTATTACGCTTGATCATCTTCAAACACTGCTCCGAATCATCAACTCGTCGTTGTTTTTGGTCAAAAGTGAGCTCGCGCGGCACCCACTTTGCACAGAGCTTTCTCATAAACTATAAAATATAATACCTATATTTAGAATTGTTTTCATTGTATCTTTTCAAATGGATTATTAGAATTTACTTCTGATTTATAAGAAAATTATAAATATTAAGAAATACATAATGTAAATTGGAGAAATTTAGCATGTCAGGATAGATGTTTTGTCATAAATCAAAAATATATAATGATTTGAAGTATTATAGATTTAGTATTTTATTTTATTTTATTCACATGTAGGAAATAAAAATAAATTTATTATTTTGTTAATATTTAACTTATTATTAGAAATTTTGTATTCATTTCCCTATCATCTTCATTTCGCCTCATAAGTCAAATTATTTTTGAACTAATAATATAATTCTAATCTGAAAGAATTTTCGCTCATACAGTTTCACAGAACAATCAAAACAATTGTATTTCTTATAACTATCATCCTTTTCATTTCATTTTCTGTATAAATTATATTAATCACAAAATTCTTTTTAATAAAAAATTATTTATAACTTTGTGGTATTTCTTTTAGCGAATCGTTTCATTTGTCTTATATGTGGATATCAACTTTAGGTCTGATCACATGCTTAATTTTTGGTTATTTTGGGAGTATGATCATTTCATGTGTTCGAGGTAAGTCTAGTATTGTTACTTATCGATTTTTCATTTCTAGAATGCTTCAGATTTATTGCATATTTTAACGTATTGGAAGTAGCTTCTGAATTAGATATGTGTTAAACTTATTCTGATTATGAATAGATTCTTTTTCTGTCACAAATTCCATTTCAAACATGAATTATCCATGGATTTCCTTCATTTTCTCTAAAATTGGTCAAAAAGAAATTATTTATTCTACTTAGTTGATATACCATGGAATGCTTCATCATAGAAATATTTTCCTATTTACAAATAAAATGACAAATCAAGTTTCTTTAATATGTGTGCCTCACAATTATACAGTCATACGATTCATTAATGCACATGCAGAAATATGAAAGTTTGGATTCTGGGGCATTAAATTTTTACTACCATTGAGGCAAAAAATGTCTAAAACAAAGCAAATTTTGAGGAGTCGATTCCTTTATTTTAATTTTTTCCTACCTTTTAATGATACATTTATTTTGAAATAATTTTCACACACATACAGTAAAAACAATATTAACTTCATCTACCTTTCATTTACAGGAACATCCAACAAAGTACCGGAAATTTATCTGAGTCCAATTAGAATAAGATTTTCTAAAATGAGTAAGAACACAAAAGAACAACCAGACAAAGATCGAACAAGCAACACAGAAATTAACGGGAAAACAAATGAAATAAGCGTAATAAATTTGACGGTAAGTATTGTGAAAATGGTACATAAAATTACACATTGCATTACAATTTAAGATAGCGTAAGTAGTAATTTTATTGTAAAAACAATTAGGCTCAATGTTCTACTTTTTCTTTTATACAAGGCTGAGATAGCTTTCCAATAAAAGTCTTGATTGCGGCTTTTTACCGAACACATATTTTGCTGAAAATAGATCGATTAAATGTTTATGAAAATTTTTATTGGATGAAAAATTTGTTTTATAGTTTCCCTTTACAGCAACAAACGTTACATAAAAATTTAGTTTATAATATATCGTTTGCTTTAATTTTAATACCTTCGCAGAATATTTTTGTCTTCTTTAATATTTTATCGACTACTTAATTTTAATGTTTGGATGCTACTTCGATTTTTACATCATAATCTTTCGCTTTCATTCTTTTTTCTTGTCGGAAATTGGCATTGTTTCTTTTGTACCGAGGCAGCTTGTATATTTTGAGTAATAAGATGAAAATGGAATAAATATGAAGCGAGATTTGTGGAAATAACAATTTAATTTAGAAATTTAAGATTCAAGAACAGAGTTGTTTATTATGGTTAATGTGATACCACCATATTTATAAGGCTAATAGTAAACTTTTTAGAACTCAACACATCTACTGTGTTTGATGTAGACATAAAGTATATTTACTTTTAGTATAAATTCAAACAATAGGAGTAATACAGATATGTTAAATTAAAATTAATATATTTAACCAATTTCAGATTTTCATTTTCATTTATAAAAATTTGTTGCAGCCGCCCTTCGTAATTTAACTTTACGGACTTAATAAGGTTGGTTATGGTAAATAATCAATCTCCAATTAGAAAAAAACGTCAGATAAAAGACGATTCAGTTTATTAATTAACTTCACAGAATATACAGTCACTCTGTCTCAAAACTCTCTTAAATCGCTTTATCCTCTCCTATAATTTAACAATAAAATCTTAGTTTCCCAATTCACTCGCAGCAATAGAGACTCTTCAAAAATACAGCATATTTGACTCCTATTAATTTAATCCGGAGTCACTTCTAATCTATTTTTTAATTCCTAATTTTCTTCTAACAATTCACTCCAATCAATATACAAGCATATATTAACTTTAGTTATCAACTTTCTCTCTCTTGTTCCTTTGAAATCTATTTCGCTTCAGTATCAATTTTTTTTTTTATTAAATTCCTTATATTTCTTACCTTCATCTAATTTGCCAAATCGTGTTTCGTTTGGTTGACGAGGAGTTCGAATATTATGCAATTCAAATTACAAAATGTTCCCAAAGTTAGTGAAAATAAAATAGCGAGTAGCTTAACGTCATTTATTCTTACACAAACGGATTTAAAAGTTCACAATTTTTTTTTCATTCGGGAGATATTTTCTTAAAAATAGCTTTACTTGTGAAATAGAATTCAATATATGTATACTTTTTTCTGATTATCAATTGGTTGACTCAATTTAAATCAAGGTTTTGATGATTTCTTTTTGGTTTATGCCTATAACATCATTTATAATTTTAGTTTAACCCTTAACTTAAATTAGTTACTCTATAACTAATTATTCGACTCATATACTACAACTAAAAACACAAGTATAGTTTTATATTTCTTGAATAAATTTCTCCTTGCGGGATCGCCTTCTTTCACTCTCCACCCGATCTTCTCTTCGCCTCTTCCTTGTTTTTCTCCGTCCCTTTTAAATCTCAGGGTAGGGCTGACTCACACCTCCTTCGATTCGTCAATGACTTTCTCAGACAACCATGAAACCGCCTCTGACCCTCAACACCATTCGTTCTTACCGGACAATATGCAGTTTAACACACGGGCACACAGATACCACATGTCGGACGTCAAACGAATAGATCCTAAATCCCCACGACGTAGTTCACAATTCCTCACACAGGTGGATCATCCCTACCACATCTGCGTAGCAGAGTCATGTGTTCATGAATGCACCAGAGTAGCTGACCCCAGGTGTGGCTCATTTATTGCCCACTTTGGAGAAATAAACTTTTATTACGCCTTTGAACAGGAAGTAGGGAAACAAAAACGGAAGTCCAATACGAATGTATTTGCCGGAGAATTATCTATAAGCTTCGTTACAGATGTCTATGACGGGGGTTATCTAAGGCTACGTTACAGTAGATGTTGAAATTGTGCCCTCAACAAATAACCCTGTTGCAGTTGCATACGCACTTTCTCATTCTGCATTTCTCAGATTGACAGAAAGTACGAATTCTACGTTTATTTGTTGCACTTCTAGTCGTGTCTTCCGTGGACTTTTTAATATTTACTAGTCAACCAAGTGGCTATTGTGTTGGGCAGGTTATAAATTGTTTTCCCGGACCACTTTTTGTATCTAATCACTTTTCAATGTTTTAATATCTAAATTAGATCTTTTTATAACCATGTTTTGTTTCCGGATTTTACGGTTCTATCTATATTCTTTTAAATTATACTTAATGGATTTGGCTCTAATGTTAAATATATAAACATTCGATAATTTTAACTATTAACTAAGATGTTATTCGAATATCTCAATTTTACAGTATTATCCATAAGCGAAATGTAAAATGGTTCTATATTCTTTTATATTCAGTTTAATAGATTATCGTTTCCTTTCGTATTAAGTACATTTAGTTTAAAATATATTTACTTCAACAATTAATCGTTCTCTTTAATTTTAATAACATGTAGCTTATAATATTTACGTCAAGCTAAATGAAAAAGAGCGAATGGCTGTTTTATTTCGCTCCTACGGTAATAAATTCGGACGGTATAGTGGAAACAGTGTACGAAATATTGGGTGATGAATCGTATGATGGAATAAAAACTGTACTTGCAGGAGATTTCAAAATAAGCTTTACAAATGGACAAGAGCAATAATTCATTGAAGACTTTAAAATAATCGATTTCGAATTACAAACCGATCCAAAACATTATACTACACGTGGAAATACTACATTCGAGGCTATATTATTTATAAAAAGTTTAAAAACTGAATTGAAATTTTGTGGAACGTATGATACGAATAGTTTGCTACCACAAACTCTTGTATGGAAGATTCGAATAAAAAAATATATTAATTTATTAAAAAAAAAAAAAAAAAAAAACCACCACCTTGGGTGGCTAAATCTGATCTTTGAGAAACTTTGCACAGAACATTTTTTTTTTTTATTTTCAATATTAAAACTAAGCATTCGACTTTTAGATGATGATAAAAGCTCATCTCGAAAAGTAACAAGTATACCGATGGGCTTATCACTTTCCGATTACTCATTTTACTAGTTGTAAAGGTTTCGTGTATGAAATGGTGAGAAAGCAACAGGAACATCTCGAAATCGCTAAAATGAGATGGATTAGTAGTCTATTAGATGAATATTTTGTTACCTAGAATTAAACAATCTTTCTTATTTTACATTTAATGATATATTTGTCAATTCTAATATAGGTATTTTGATTGAATACTGATATCGCGTTATTTCAAAAAATATTCTGTTATAAGACGATATGGATAATTTTTTTTCTCTGGATCAATAAGAACTTTTAATTTTCAAAACTTTCTTTTGTCTCACTTTTTTGTCAAAATAAATTTTGCAACATGAGGAAAACATAAATTTCATGAAGTAAGAAAAGATATAGGATTTTTTCATCTATTTCATGCCTTTCATCTTTGCTAATTTTTTTCATTAATATTTGCAGTTTCCTTTTATTAGTAATACAATATATTCAAAGTTTCATATACATATAATAAAATAGAGGTATTTAAAAAGATTCATTATAGTTTCTACTTTATCATTTATAGAATCTTTCAAACAAGAATATTCAGGATAATACAAATATAAATCCCGTGCCATTTATTTTTACCTTTACTTATTTCTTACTATCTTTTTAATTCATTGACTACGTTAATGAAATAAGAATTTAATATCGAAAAGTATTTTAAACAATTATTACAGTGTTGTGCAAATATATAAGCAGCTGTATTTTAACGAAATGTTTAATAATTTTATAATTTTTTTTCCAGTGCAAAACTGAATACGAATCAAATTTATGACGCACCATTTTTTGTCTGGTTTCCCTGTGATAGACATAAAAATTTCAAAAGAGAAGAGCCTACCAAAAGCACATCAGAACACTGAAGATTCTAAATGCTTTTCCTTCATTTCACAGGATCAAACGGATCAGAAAACATGGAAGTTATAGACTTAGAAAAAATCATGATGTTCCAAAAATTTTCTTGGTCTATGAGATTGAAATAAGTACAACTAAGAAGATAGCGACAAATGACACTTTATCCACAATTGTTCAGGATGACACGCAGATAGCAGAACTTGGACAATAACAACACAAATAGGAACACAAGAATTATTGATACCAATACAGAAGCTAAACAACTTTTTAATGACAGTCACAATTGCATCAGCAACGCTCAGTTCACCAGCTTATTAATTCACTCTATGAACGAATTTCTGCAGTAATACCTTGCTTTCCCATGGCAGGATCTGACATTTCCTGGCAAATATACGCCGCTCCGCAAATTCACTCAACCGCGCAATCGTCAGTTCCTCGGCAAATCCAATGCAGACTTCCTGATGGATCTTTTCAGCAGAGTCTAATGGCAGACTGATCTCTTAGATTGAGGCTCTCTACGTATTTATACCTCTTTCGATTAAGTATGAGATCACATGAGAAAATTCAGGAAAATTCTGTAACTTATCCCCTGTGAAGATATCAACTCTATTCTTTGTATTCGAACGCTTTCCATTTGTCACCAAAGTCGCCAAGTTTCTCGCTGAGTTACCAAAATGGTCACCAAATCCGTCGCCAAGCTTAAAGGATCATTGCTTAACCTTCCTTTGGCTGACTGATAAAATGTCCAAAAATATTTATTTTCCTTCATAGATAGCCGATGCAAGGAAGGTCATCTCATGTTCGTGTTAATATTTTGTGATAAATGAAATACCAAATGAAATATGTGAGATGAGTATAAGTACGAACTACATTAATTCAGTTATTGTAGTATTCTGTATCCATTCTGCTGTGTGAAAGACTCGACTTCGTGAGATGAATACATAATAAATTTATTTGAAGAGACCATCACAAACTAAAACTATATTCACAAATATTACTTATATTTCATATATGCATTACGTTTCCCCCTCACAGAACCTTAAAAAGGAGCAAATAATAAAAAAAAACTATCTACAGCTTTATCGAGGTCTTGGACTAAAATCTTCCTAGAGTCACCATTTTTGGAATAATCATCATATAAAGTCTCAACACACACACACACAAAGGCACACATTTATATATAAATATATGTTTATTAAATTAACACGCATATATATATATATATATATATATATATATATATATATATATATATA
>BMAW01106496.1:735446-749444 GCA_019974015.1 Nephila pilipes
AAAAAAAAAAAAAAAAAAAAAAAAAAAAAAAAAACAGATGCCATTAATAACAACCGAAATTCTTCAATTCTTCATTTGAACTCAAAGTTGTACTAGACATGTATGACACATCTACTGGTGATAGCATTTTTGATCCAGTTCGTAATAAAAGTGCACGCCTGTTATCAAGTAGTGATGAATGGTTGTTAGTCAGTAGTTGTATTCCTAATTTCCATTAGTTATTAGTTGTATGCCTAATGTTGTATGTACCTATAGATTGAATTTTCACTTCATTCTAACTTTAATTTTTTTGTAATAAAAAGGAATTGTTTTTGCTTATTAATATGTAATACGGATTTCATTATTACTTTTTTGCGAGGTTTTTTGGGAAGAAATTTAGTAAATTTTCATTTCACACGATTTCTTAAAGTTGTGGAACATATCCCCAAATTTACCATATGTCGAATGTAATTTTTTGCACGATTTTCTAAGGAACGTATCTGTAGTGTAAAAAAAGCGTTGGGTGTATGAAAATTCATCTAATTCGAAAACTGTAAAAAATATTTAAAAGTTTAAAAATAAATATATAAACCAGGTAAATTAAATATAAAAAGCAAAAGAAGAAAATTATTATGTTTTATAATTTTTTATATTTCAAATTGTTTTTATACAAAAAAAATTGGGTACTTGACCTAAACACAAATATGAATGATTTTATTTAAATTATTTTAAAAACTTACAAGTATGTGACATAATTTAATTTTCCTAAAAATATAATTAAATAATATGTTTCGATAAGTATTTAAACTTAAATTGTTATCAAAAAAGGAACTCTATTACTTGAAAAAAAAAATAATCATCCCTTTTCTTGAAAATATTACTAATAATCCTATTATCTGTAACTTTTAAATTTATATCTAAATAATCCATTTCATAAGAATTTATACTAATTTTAATCTTATTTAAATAGAAAGGATAAAAAGAAAAATGCAGATTAAATTCCAGATTAAGTTAATTTTTTAAAAAAATTTTAAGTTTATCTATATATCTAAACAAAGTGAATTTATGGTTGTCTATAAAATTTTGTTCACGAAAAGGTTTGCAAGTATTAGCCAGACTATTACGAGTACAAATTGAATAAATCTTTTTATTAGTAGTATGACTAATAATTTCATAACTATTTTTAGTAAGCGGATATTCAAAATCTTTAATCGTATGAAAATCTTTTCTGTCATAGGCCTCTAATTTCGAATGAGAATGAATTTTTTTAATGATGTGTCATGGGAAGATTCTGCAAAATCTTGAATAACTAGTTAGTTAGTTAACGAGTGATAGTTTTGGCTCAGCAGAAATCTTGAATGGCAATGAGATTTTCGTATTCATTATTTTAATGAAGATTTCTCCCTCAAAAACAAATATCGATTAAAAAAGTATAATGTAGTGATCTGCAATAAACACAATGACACCGCATTAAATTTTTTCTCTGTAGATTGTATTCTTTCTTCCAGAATCCTTTCGTAATTTCTTTTGAAGTATTTTCTTTTAAGATGGAAAACACTTGTCTTTCTGAATCTTAAACGTATTGTATCAAAAAAAAATTCAACATACAATAGTTAACTTATAAATAGAATTTAATTAGTAATTTCCTTGGTAAAATTTTGAATTTTTTTTAATTTAAAAATATTTAATAAAAAGTGTTACTACCATTTTACGACCGCGGTAGCCTAGTGGTCATGGCTTCGGATTTGTGGCCGACGGTTTTCGTTCAGTCGCTTGCTCGATCCTTGGCCGCTAATGACTCTCCGTGTAAGCGGGACTGATGCACATTAAATCTGTCAGGGCCTAAAGTCTTCCCGTTGGCATGAAGTTAGGAGAGTGGGGTGCCAGCTCAGGTGTCGTCATTGTCACTCGACCGTGGTTCAAAATTACGAGGTCCGTTGCCAATAGCTCTTGTGTTGTTTCTAGTGTCGATGATAATCTAATATTAAATCTGTCGGGGCCTAAAGTCTTCCCGTTGGCATGAAGTTAGGAGAGTGGGGTGCCAGCTCAGGTGTCGTCATTGTCACTCGACCGTGGTTCAAAATTACAAGGCCCTTTGCCAATAGCTCTCGTGTTGTTTCTAATGCGACGATAACAAAAACTAAACTAAAATACTACCGTTTTACATGACTTGAGAAATTATCCATTAAAACTCATTATTTTAATAGTTTCTAAAAGAAATATTTGTAAAAAAATTTGTTCTCTTAGATTTTTAAACAATGTATGTGCGCTCACACACACAAAATATCAAAAAAATATTTAATTCAAAAATAAAATTTTTCAAACCATATTCTTAAGCATTTGGACTTTCACATAAATATGTTCCAAAATTTTAAAGTTTCTGAAAACGAATTTCTTTGATTCATACAAAGAATACATACTTAAATTCCAATTCAATTATCGCGAGCAGTTTGAAATGTATTAACTTAAAATTGATAATATCGGTTGTATTTAGGAAAACATTTCCTCGAGCTCAGACAACTTATTACAGAGAAAGAGATTTAATGGGTATTAATTTAGAATTATAAAGCTCAACAGCATATTTAAAAATAAAATATTAAGGCTCTCATCTACCCGCCATTTTGATTTCGTCTGCTCAATAATAATCCTATGGAATTTCGACTTTCGGTCTCAAATCTGTTCTATTTTATCTATTTGAATGCAATAAGAAAGGCATCTAGAAATAATGAAGACTCTAGTGGAATTACTTTTTTACCGCCTATTTTTAAAAATCATAGGAAATTCTGCAGTAGACTTCATTATCTGTTGCTCTTTCAGATGCATTTTATTGCATTGAAATAAACTAAATAGTAAAAATTTGAAATCGAAAGTTTAAATTCGATAGGATTAACATTAAGTTGTCGAGATCAAAATGGACGGTTGGTGGGAGCCTTCAAAAGAACTACTTTTTATTAGACTTTTCTCAGAGATATCAAGACGTTAAAGGTTCAGAAAACCAAATCTGACTACTTCTTTGGTTCATGAAAAAAAATGCATTTCTTTAAAATATTTTTCAAAACATTCATTTACCAGTTAGTCTTTTATAAGTCATATATGTATTTTCGAAATTCGAATTCGTCGCTAAACACTGGATGTCGCTACTCCACATCATTCAAACCTGATAGAATCAAGCACCACTGTAATCTGGCTCGACAGTGTGCAGGAGTTAGTGGCAGGTTGCGTAGTGGTTGGTACGAGCCTAGATTTTGCTCTATCAGACGTCTGTAACTGGTCATGGTGGACACTCGTGTGCGGGTCACACGTCTGATAGTTGATAACGGGGAATCAGGCGCTGTGACAGCTGTTCTGACAATCATTCTGTCCTCCCGATATGCTGTGGCCTTAGATTTACTTCTACCATCAAATCTGCCATTGTCCTCCCCTTCTTGCCAGCATTTTTTAATCTCCGCATCGTTTCGACCCATATGACGAGCGATTCTCCGATTTGCCCAACCTGTCTCTTTCAATCTAATGATACGATCTCTCTCAAACTCTGACAGTTGCTCGTAATAAGCTCGAATCTTCAGGCGAGGCATTTTTCTCAGTCGTTGAAAGGTATCCTAAATAGCAATGCTACAGAAAATTTGACCATTGGATTGAGAATAGCTTCTTATGTACACCTGTTGAGTGCGTAGTTCCGATACACTGTATCTCCCGCTATTTATTCATTGGACTCCATATTTTAATCTTTTGCATGTTCGGTCAAAATATCTTTGCATACTACTTTTTAATAGAATCAGGCAACTCCTTGGTGCATCGGTTTTTTTTTTTTTTTTTTTTGTTATAGAGTGTATAATAAGTAAATTGCATTTTTTCAAATCCTAGACTAATCAGTACCCAAACTGCTTATTATTTCGTGGGTTAGGTCTCTACATAAGTCTGAACCTAAAAACTAATATTACAAAATAAACTACTGAATTGTCAACGATTAATCAGTGCCGAGTCAGTAAATAGGATTCGACTCTCTGGCCTTTTATGGATAATTTATTTGTCTCATCTAGTGCTTCTTATGTTGTAAGTATGACCCCAAAAGGCGTCGGAAAGCAAAATGTTTGGTCGCGAGAATTTAATTTAAATACATGAATTTAAAATGACATTAATCGCAATGTATTCATTGTCTTTAACTTAACATTGTAACAAAAATTATCTATTGTGTGGGTGTACGGTGAGATAGGGAAAATCATATTTAATTCACAAATATTCAGGACAAGATGAAACACAGGTAACAAAACTTGGACATATTAGCGACACTACTGGAAGAAATACAGCCCTTGTATAGATCAACAACATAGATATAAAATAGGTACTTGAAATAACGTTCAACTCACCAGCTTACTAGTTTGCTCTACGAACCAATTTCCATAGTAATAATCTGCACTTCTAACACAGATTCCGACAGCTTTCGACAGTCCCAGCAGATACAGGCCGCTACTCGATAGATTCGTCACCAAAAGATTTCTCGACAGATTCCCTCGGCCAATTCACTTAGGCTTTGCGCCTTTTCGTATTCATAGCAATTCCGGCCTGGTGTGATGTCACAGGTGAAATTCAGAAAAAAATCCGATTTGCTCCAAATCAAGATATCAATAATATTCCAGCATTTAAGAGACTCTTCATTTTGTCTTCCAAATCACCAAAATGGTCGCCAAATTCGTCATTAATGTCGGGGAAGAGTCTCTGCTTTCCTTGGTGATGAATGAAATCTCTGTAAATGTCTCTTTTCCTTTATTAAGTATGGTTATAAGGGAAAGTCATCCTAGGTTTGTAAAAATGTATTCAATTTTCTATGGAGTGCAAATATAATATCATAATGATGGCCAAGTTCAGTGAAAAATGTTGTTAAGCGCATTTTTATATGGGTGTCGTATTGCAATTAGGAAGGAAAAAAAACAGCATTATGCAAGTGGCATAAATAATTTTATCAAAGTCCAACAACCATGGAATATGATCATATGAGTGGGTTCCTATCACCTTCTAACGCAGACGGGAGTGTTGAGCTCATGGACAGCAACTGTCGACAAATAATTTTAAGTTGTGATTCATAGACGATCGCGCGACGAAATCAGGCGAAATTGACCAGAAAAATTGACGGGAAGTGATTGATTTTTTTTTTCATTACAGTTCCCTAGCGCATCGCTTCCCGATTGGGGAAAAACACCCTATCATTGTTATCACTGTGAGGCATCTCCATATTCTCCCGACCTAGCGCAATCATATTTTTTACATATTTCTTCCGTTGAAAATAAAATTGGATTGATACTGTTTTTCAGATTCAAAAGAAGGGATTGGAAATGCTACGAAGTAATTGAAGGAACCTATAAAAATGGTTTCAACAGTTAACAAATTCGATCACTTATCAAGGACACTTGGATAATCCAGGTGCAAAGGTTTCTATACAAAGATGTATATGTGATTATAATAGTGAGTCCTTTTAAATTTGGGGAAGACCTTTGACATAGCTTGCAAGGAAACATGAAGCGATCTTCCATGGACTTTCTTCCATCTGTGGTTAGTTCAAAGCATTTTGATCTCTGAATTCCTTTTCCAGTGAAATAAGTATTAATAGCTTCAAATATATCTTTACCATTTCAATGGGGAGGAGGAGTAGAAAGATATTTTCTTCTAATTCTATTTCTTTTAAGTACTTAGTAATTATCAGTTGCAAGAAATATTGAGCAACGCCTATACATTCCTCGACTTGCATATAAAAGAGTCATAACATTTTAAGCGATTTCTCAATTTAATCTGACATTTCCTGTATTCTTCGAGACTCTGTGTTGATTGACGAAGTCATCAATCTCATTTTATGAGGACTTCCCTCTCCAAGAAAGTATTTGACAGCATCTTTGATTCAAGGTGAAATTAAAATTTTCACCAATGGTGTGGTTTTTACCTCGTCTTGCTATATGATACCACTTGTAGCAGGAGGCCTGGTTAACTTTGCCAGAATCCGTTTGTGGGGATTCAAATTACATTTTCATCCTTACAGAACTCTGAAGTCGAAACCTTCGAAAAAACGCGGCATTTTTGTCTTTGCATTTGAAATGTTTTAACTGTAAACTCTGTGTGAACAAATAAGGCGCTTATTTGAACCATTGCTTAATAGTTTGATAGGGACTTAGGGTGGATCAGTTCTTCTATACATGAAAAACCGTAAGAAATACAGCTGTTCAAGATTGTTCCCCCTAAAAAAGAAGAAACCCCTGCATGTTTACTCATTGTCTTAGCACTTGTTTTTGTCGTGCCGTATTGTTGGTTCTATCAATGCCATGTGACATGCGTGGGCCGCGGTAGCCTAGTGGTCAAGGTCGTGGACTAGCGGCTGGCGGTTATCGTTCTGTCGCGGGTTCGATCCTTGGCCGCCAAAGACCCGCCGTGTAGCCGGGGCTGATGCACGTTAAATCTGTTCGGGGTCCAAAGTCCTCCCGTTGGCGTGGTGTGGATGTTAGGAGAGGGGGGCGCCAGCTCAGGTGTCGTCCTCGTCACTTGACCATTGTTCAAAATTACGAGGTCAGTCGCCAATAGCCCTCGTGTTACTTCTAGTGCGACGTTAATAAAAACTAAACTAAACTAAGCCATGTGACATGCATGGTACTTAATTATGACAGTCAACATCCACTTGAGCACAAATCCAGTTCTTAGCCACTGACTCATTAATATAACAAACTGATTGTAGGTAGTTGGTAGAAAACCTGAAAAATTACACGCATGAAAGTAAACACCCACAATAAAAGTTAAAACAACACGTATTAATTCGTTATGATGCACAATCAGGCATGCGTCAACAACTGAGAAATAGAAGTTGGTTTAGAGTAAAAAATAAAAGACGAAAACTGCGAGGACTCAGGAAAGGAGAACTTTAGAATGCATTTTTTTTTTATCCTCCAGAAGCTCCGAGTTTAATTACAATAACGATGAAAGTCGTAAATTAATCGAGTCACTTTCCAATTAGTCATGTAGAGTTGAAGAAACGTATCAAAAATTGTAAAAACTTCATCTCACCCTGTATTGTATATGAGAATTTATGAATGGATTTTAACGATAGGCTATTGTAAAATAACTAGGAGGGAATCGACATTCAGTTCTTTGCAAAGATTGTTGAATGGGAAATAAATAAGCGCTGACCTTTCGGAAAAGCACATTTTTTTATATTTTTGTTGTACTTTTATGTTGGCGTCAGCTGCTTCACCCCGAATTGGACAGGTGTATTAGAATAAGGGTTGGGAGTACTACTTGTAAATGATTTTATTTATAAATTAATTGTGATATCTTTTTCCCATGGGGGGGGGGAGGAGTAAACGTCGATCCTTTCAGGAGAAGCACACTCTCTTTTATCGAAGATTTTATTTATAGGAGATCAATATTATAATTGACATCAGTAAAAAGAGGTTAAATTCTTGAAAATTGTTTAGATGCGTGGTCACCATTATCTTTTATTTTCATTTACACCAAGAGATACTCCTCACCGGAAAACGTTGGCATTAGATGACATAAATTTTTTTTGAAGAAGTAAAAAATCAGAGATTGAATAATTTATAGATAAGTATCAAAGATATTTACAGAGATTAGCTTTATTTCCATGATTTAATTCCTCAAGGTGTTATAAATATGCTTGGGGGAAATGATCCGTGTCATCCGCTCTCCTCACCTGTAAATCCATTAGTTAAACACAGATCGGTATCATAATATTTTTTCTCCGTGTACCTCAAATATTCATAATTTAAGGAATTAAGACAATTTATTTGGGTGTGTTTGAATAATTTCATGCCATATACATAACTATTAGTACTTGAGTGCAAATATCGCTTCATTGTGACCTTCGAATATATAATGCGTTTATTATCAATGCGAGTGAAGAATTTAAATTTACATTTCCTTATTACAGAGCAAAATATGTAATCTTAGTTTTGTTTATATACCCCGTATTCCACCCATCATTTTTCACGGAATTTCATCTTGGATCGAGTGACTGTTTATGTATGTGATGCATACTTTCTTTATTTGTTTTATTTATTTTTGTTGTTTTCTTAATATTAGTTAACTTTTTTTTATTAATTAGAAAACGTTTTGTTTTTAACTCCTTATACCTCGTTTTTATTTTGTCAAGGGATTTCGTTGTAAATGGTGTAGGACTATGTGTGTATGAATATCTTCCTCATCTCTATTACTCACCTTTTTATTATTATTATCATTAGCTAGAAAAAAAGATTAACATTGTCCTCCCAAATGTTATCTAATGTTCTGAGCAAAATCTATATAATAATAATAATAAATAAATAAATGAAATAAAAAGTTCTATGCGAAGTTTTATAAAGAACAGATTTAACAACCCAGGGTATGATTTTTCTTATAATAATGTTAAATTACTCAATTAAATATAAGAATTAAAGTAAACGATGAAATATCAAGAAATGAACAATAATAAACTTTTCTCGATATCAAAATTAAAGCAAAAGATAAATTATTTTATTGGATGTATTTTAGCTAAATATAATTAAAATTAAAGCAAATGATAAAAAATATTGAATTGAATGTATGTAAGCTATAAATTTAAATAAAAATAATGCAAATGATAAATTCGTGAATTCAATAGTATATTAGCTACATGTAATTAAAATTAAACCAAACGATAAATTATTAAATTGAATATATTTAAGCTAAATGTAATTAAAATTGAAGCAAGCGATGAAAAATTGAAAAGTTATCTGGTGCATCAAAAGTGATCTACCTAAAACAATAGTCTCTTGAGTAAAAATTATCTGTTGTCGTTTAAAAATAACGAAAATTTTAGCATTATTTGACTTTTGTAAATATTCGCTGTTGATAATGTATTTTAATTAAATTTGAGTTTCATTTACTTATAAATCATTGATAAAATTCATTCAAGGGTTGTATATATAATTTATATCAAATTGAATAAAAACGAATTCTTTTAAAATCGCAAATAAACAAAGAAGTGAACTCAAAAATTAACATGATAAAAATATAAAAATTATATTCATTAAGATATCACAATCCATTAAGAAAAAATACGTGAACCAAACCAATAATAGAAAGGTAAAAAATTTAAAAGTGAATGGTACAAAATTAACTAAAAAAAAGAAAAATTATAAATTCAAAACAATGTAATTAAATAAATAGACAATACCCAGAAACATAAAAAATATAGTAATTGAAAAATTCTGAAAATCAAAAATTGGAAAATAATATCATACATATAGGTAAATTCGGACAGCATTTTTTTTCACAAAAAATCTTGATTGACAAACACAGTTATAAAGTTGAATTAGGAGACTGGCCTGGTACCGTCATGTGCTATTCGATTAATTACATATCATGTAAGTAACAACGTATTAATATCAATCCTCTTTTGGGCAAGCAATTATTTACTATTTTTCTTTGCCTTATTTCAAAGTACATTTTCAATCACTGCGTGGAGTTCTCAGCTATGTACCGAGGATCTTTCATTGTTTATTATACAGACTTTCATTACTTTGGACGATCTAGAGCTCTAATTAGTCCTTATAAAGGAACCTCTATTTCTTATGTATTTATCGAATTGCTTAAATTAAAAAAAAGACTGTCATAAAATTTTAAGTTAATTACTTCGATCAGCCTTAAGGAAGTTTCGTTCTTGGTCTCTAATTATATTTGATTTGTTTTCAATCTATTTATCAGTTACATTTATTCAAAAAAAAAAATAGTTCAAATACTTGATTTTTAGGTACAAAAAATGAGTATTTTGTGCGATGAAAGTATTTGGAATCAACATATGAACATAACAACAACTTCTCTCAGTGTTAGAAAACATTTGTTTTTAGATTATGATGTTTTTACCTCGGTACAATATCGCGAAGAACGTTGAAAGGTAGGTTGGTAGCAATAACGTTGATCAGAATCAAAAACGATTAATAAAATGTCGATGAAAGTTTATAGATAGGTTCCAAGAATCACTCATTTTAAAAGTAAAACAATTAATTTCGCATATTGGTTCCCATTTGTTGGTAACTTTTAAAAACTTACCAATATAAAGTCAATCTTTCTATAATCATTTTATGTCGAATTATGTTTCACATTTCGTTATTTTAAATAAAATATATTACCATTGAGAAATTCTTTTTTGATTTTAAGACTTTCGATTTTTTTTTCTTTATGAAGCCATATTAAATGGTTTTCTAGGCGACTTCTATATTTAATAGTACTATATTAAATAATATGATTTAATATTGAGATACTTGTTTATTTTATTCTAAGCCTTACGTCGCCCTTTTTATGCATTATACTTTTAACTATATATATATATATATATATATATATATATATAACTTGTTTCAATAATTTTCGGAAAGATCTTGTGAATTTCTAACAAATGATTATTACCTTCAAAATAATTGACAAAATAGATTTTATAATGTAATTCTATTATGCGTGTATAGGATGCATTCTTACTCGTGTCATCAAAGCATTTAAATGAGATTTCTATGATTTGGGCTTGTTAACATAGAGCATTGTTACCCGTTTGAGCTTTCAAGCGATTTCTACGATTCACTTTTAAATTTGTGTTCCAGTTCCGACAATTATGCTACATTTTTATAGCTGAGTTTTTTCCAAACAGTTTTTAAGGGGACGCAATACCTTAAAATTACCAATTACGGGGGAAAAAAAATTGTTACACTAATTTACTTGCCTGACACTTCTAAATACGTGTACAAAATTTCATCGTTCATACTATGTTTTTCAAGAAGCTAATAATTTTATATGAGTAAAATCATTTCATTAACTTTTGAACCTTTTTTTTTTCAGCTTTCTATTTTTCATGATGTCCATGTATTTATAATACAAGAACTTTTTTAATCAATATAAAATTGTGAGTTTTTTTTATTGTTTTGTATAATATGTTTGACAATTCTGCGCATCGGATGAGCATTTAAATAAAGAAGTGTGTCTTTTTTAAATCCACAAAATTATAGATATAGCTGTTTATCATAACGTTTTTCGTAAAGTTTCTCAGACGAAAACATTTTATACAACAACAGATAGTACTAGTAGAAACAAACCCACTTACAGAATTGTGAGAAACATTTTTGAGTTATAGAAAAAAAATATTTTTAGGTGTATTAAAATTTGTAGAAGTAGAATAGGGATTTTAAAATATTGAAATATTTTGAAAAACATTATAATTTTAAGTAATTGTCTAAAAATGAAGTTTTTTCTCATTTCGTATTTTATTGTGTTTTAGTATGGGTAGTATATATATATTCTAAAAAATACATTATTTAAAAAATTGCTCACAGTGTGCCATGACCCTAAAAGCGCCACAGGGTGTTCTATTATTGAGAGCGTGACACTTTATGGCTCACAACACTCGAATCTATGCATATATTCTAGTCCTGATATCATCAACGTTAGTAGAGAGGAATAATGGAAATTACTAGGCCTTAAATTTAAATGAACTTCAAAGTCTTTATGTGTCATTTGCATAAATCAGGAAAGTGATGTACCGTTGCCATCTCATAATTATTTAATCATTCATCAACCCGAGTAAATCCTCAGTAACTGTGATTTAAACCAACCAATTAGTCCAAAGATATTTAGTATCGAAATGGAGCATTGAGATTTTAATGATAATAATATTTATCACTCTCTAATTTACTTAAATAATCCAAGTATTTTTTAAATTTTTATGGATAAATATAAATCTTCCAAACTCAAATCCTTTTATTGACTCTTTTCACTACATAATTTGTTTGATGTTTCAATTTCCTTCTGATGATTGATCACACTGTTCAATGCTAAGTTTGTTAATTGCTTAGAATGTTTCCAATTCTATGTTTATTTTTATTTTTTACTTTTCTTTTAACATGTTTCTGTTAGCCTTTATTTATGTTGCAATTGTTATATTTTCCAAGTACTTCTCTTACTCCCCTAATGTGTGTATTACAATTTTCTACATTTTAATATACACTAAAGTTTTGTGAGCACTTAAGAGACATTCTATTAAAATAATTTATCACTTTATCCTCTTAGATCATATTATATAGACTATTTTTAAATGGATATATTATAAACCTGTGTTATTTATACAAATACAATGCAATTTTCTTTATTGCAATTAGCGTTGCTTTTTAAAAATCTCTTAAAATTACGAATCCGTTGATGGAGACGAGAAGGATAACGAACTCGTTTCACCTTTACCTGATCATTATTTTTTTTTATCAAACCTTAAGACTTGGATATCGGTAATACATTAATTCAAAGGAAAAATGTAGAAGTTTGTATTACAAGTGTTCATTATAACTTCTTTTATTACACGTATAATGTCAATTCGATATGTAAATTCCCGCCGAACACGTTGTAAAGAGTCAGTGGTTATGGATTGTACAGCAGCAGAAACCCGTTGAATAAAGTCACAAACATTTGTAGGTAGTGGTGGCGCATATACTTTACTTTTTACGAATCCCCAAAGGAAGAAATCATAAGGAGCCAAATAACGTGACTTAAATGTCCAGCTTCGTAATATCAATTCATCTGGTTCATAGAGACTAATTCAACTGCAAGATAAGTCCGTAAAAGCTTCTAACACAGCATTCGTGTACAGATTCACGAAGAACACCCATGAGCCGTCTATTATTGGCAGTATAAAACTTCCATGGATTTCGTTCATGTTCTACATTTCATTCATATTCTACATTCCGTGTCATTTATTTATGAAAATACGGAATTTTGAAATTTGATCATTCATTTTGAATAACCTTATATTTCATAATCAATATTTAGTTTTACTTTTCTCGCATTGTTAAATTCACATACGTTTTCAATGTTAATTCTTTTTAGGTTTAAAATTGCGAGTCTAAAGACATATTTAAGTACAAGGTTCACATTATCAAGATTCCATCATGATACATGAAAAACTGATATTGAGCGCCGTGGATTACGTTTTCTTCGCAGCCTTGCTTCTCGTGTCAGCCGGAATCGGCCTCTACTTCCAGCTAACTACCAAGAAGAAGACAAATGAAGAGTACCTGCTCGCTGGAAAGAATATGTCTGTCCTGCCGGTCGCTTTCTCACTCATGGCCACATTCATGTCCTCCACCAATATCATGGGCATTCCGGCAGAAATGTACCTCTACGGCACCAACATGACTTTCATGAATTTAGGCATCATAGTAGGTCCTATCATTGCATCATATATGTTCCTGCCTATCTTCTTCGCCAATGATGTTTCAACAGCATATGAGGTAGGTGCATATGATCTCCAATGATTCAACTTTTCAACTATTGACAGTAACACTCATTTCAGTGGATATATATGTATATGTATATAAATTCCAATTTAGGATGGTGTAGTCGTTAAGATAATAATATATTGGCAAATTAGAGAATTATTACTGAAGACATTTCCCATTTAGATATCTAAATAAAAATAGTATTCCAATACATAGCGATTAACGACGCAGTTTCCCTAAGCAAGCCAGAAACAAAAGAGCGCGAAAAACATTAAATCAACTTTTACACCAAGTTGAGGTCAAGGTGACCGCTCCAATTAAAACACGTGAACCTGGCTGAAAGATACGTTTTAATAGAATACTAAAATATAATTTTGTGTTAAAGAAAAAGTTAAAAAAAGAAAATAAAATAGTTATGCAGATCATTTTAATTACCCCCTCTCCCACAAAACGTGACCCCTGGCCAAGCCCCATTATAGTGTTAGTCAGCTCTCAAAGAGATAAAATGTAGGACCAAAAAATTTATTTTGTTACAGTTAAACAGAGCAACGATTGCAGAAAGAGCATTAGGTCAATAGCAACATTTACATCAAAATTTGCACTATCAGAATACAGACAAATACTTAAAAGCGATATTTTTGTCATGACATTTTGAAACATTTTGATGTGTATCCTCAAAAATTAACATCATTTCGTGTATATATATATATATATATATGTGTGTGTGTGTGTGTGTGTGTGTGTGTGTTTTAAT
>BMAW01106496.1:749844-771577 GCA_019974015.1 Nephila pilipes
ATCACCACAACCTTTCACCAAGCAACAAATCTGAAACATATTTCATGTATGAGAAAACTGCAGCACGATTTCTTCATATATATATATATATAAGATAAAGCAATGATATCTTTATTAAAACACAAAAAATAAAAGAACAATTAAAATCCAAAATCAACAAAATAAAACATTTATAGAACTACGTGAAAGAGATGAATAAATTTTGAATCATATTTGAAACTAAATGAATAATTTGAATACCCAACAAAACAAAACATGCACGTTCAGACTGGGGATTGAATTGTGGGGTTAAACATGTTCTACGGTTATATATATATATATATATATATATTGGTGTTAAGCTGTAAACTAAAAAACACATAAAGGCTAAAAATTAAATAATGTCTTTAAAATGTTGAAAATATAATATTATACAAAAATAATTACAAAATTATACACAATAAACGTGAATGCAATGTAATAATAAATTATGTACCTATAGCAATATAAAATTTAATTATATTTCATACATAACACTGAAACGAGTCGTACAGTACTATAAGTTCATAATAGGTAGAAATACCACCAAATCATCACACAAGAAAAAAAAAAGAAAACATGTGTTTAAGTCAGAAAAGGAGATAAAGTTATTCAAAATATTAACTCAGGCTTAGGATGGAGAATGCGTGGTTATATTAAAGCTATGAGTCCAACTTTTCACACTCAGCATAATTACTTCGTAAGAAAATAGTAAAAAAGCCATAAAAAGCATTTCTCCTCATTCATAAAAAAGTAAATAAAACAAAGACATAAAAGAAACAAGTTGAATCAAACAATAAAGCAGAGATTACTCTATGCAGCAAAGCGTAATAGATAGAGGTAAGAGTATTTGTGCATTATGCAATATTGCGAATATGTATTTTGGCTTATTGTGTTCAGTCATTCTACGAGCAGTTAATTGATTCTATTGCATATTCATATGCGTCTTCGACTTAATTGCTTCCTACTAAAATCAAATTTATTGTATTTGCTATAGACTTTCCGAACAGAATTAAGGTTTACTTCGAAAGAATCTTTGTGCTCATTTAGTGAAACGTTCTTGCTTTTGAAAACCAATCATTCAGTTGACAATATGAAATGGAGCATTTAATATACATCATTTATAGCATAATACATCGTTACATTGTTTCCCAGTACTTGCTTCATAGAGTTTGAATTTTTAATCGCATACTTTACACAGATATCAGGTCACCTGCGTTGTCAAGCAATCATGTTAGTAAGGACGCTACCATGACCTGCTTAAGTTCAGGTGTTGCTTTTAAGCGCGACGCTAATAAACAATCGATCAATTTACAAATATCAAGTGTGTTTTCCAAACGGTCAATGGATATCTAAATGACTTTTACAAATGCAAGGGGTCTATGTAAGAAGTATATATTGTATGACTTAATGTGTAAAATGTTAAGTTATTTAAATGACTGGAAAATCTTAAGTTCTCCTTTCTAACATTAGAGTACATTCGTAAACGTTTGAATTTTAATGTTCTTTTATCCTATTTTATATTTTTGTAGTATTTAGAGAAAAGGTTCGGCAAAACAACAAGAAGACTAATATCAGCGATGTTTGCTTTCCAGACGGTAAGCCTATTTCTCTAACTTAACAATGGTTGTTATAAGAGAAATTACATTTAATTCTTATTTAAATTGTATTAACGAACTTTTACGCGGTATAATACTTTTTATGTGAAATTAAGAAATTTATCAACAAAAACAGTGCTAAGCATGATTATATTCTGATATGTTTCTGGTTTTTGATTTATGTTTATAATAAAAACAACTTTCAAAACAAAGTTTAACTTAAGACTATACTTATTTGTGAAAGCACAAGTGTAGATATATAATTATAGAAAGTTTTTGTCATCGTATTTAGCTGTAGTGAAACACCTTTAAGTATTACTTATTTCGAAATGAAGGAAACTATACGCATTGCCTGAATACTTCTGTATTTTGTTTTGTTTAATAAAAGCTAAGTTTCTTAAATGAAATTTATCTGTCCTCTCACTAAGAACAACTTTAATTATTTTAAATAACATATGATTTTCACAAAACGTGATCCCAACGTCTACTTTAAGCGACTGGCAAGTTTCGAATCCATGTAAAATTTCAGATTATCTTGAACAGAAAGCAAGAGAAGTCAGTTTCTTAACCCTTTGACGATCAGGCGAATCAACAGTTTTCGCTCTTTTATGATGCGCATTGCTACGATCAAACGGTTGTTGAAAGTGGCAGCCGTTTTCTTCCTAGGGGCTTTTGAAAATGTCACCCTATTCTGACGGTAGAGATACGGACAGCTCCCTCGCTTTTAAAAGATGGTTTTTAAACAATTATTTGCGGTTAATTAATGTAATATTTACAACAATAAATGTTAAATATTATTAACAATAGTTTGTAAAATATTAAACTAAAACATCTAAATAAATACACGCAATTTTAAGCTTTTTAAAACTTTAATTGTTATATGTACCAAAATTACTTTCTGTCTGTTATATACTTTAAAACATGGAATCACACATAAGGGAGCATTATAGTCTTTGCAATAAATGCACCATTTTTCAGTAACAACTCTCGCGAAATTACACAATAATAATAACTACATTAACAACTATATCAACAACAATTTTCCTTATTATGTAAAACATTTTACGGTACCCGTACTACCATCTGTACGCTATCAAATTAACTAAATTTTGCCAGTAAATACCATTTATAGCACGAATAACGCAGGATAATATACGTGGACAAAGTTCGCTTGTCAACACCCTTGGGGAAAATTTTCGCTACGCAAGTAGGGTTTGGCTGCAATTATTTGGATCGCAAAACTTCGAACAAGCTGAACTCATCAATGCCCATTATGATGCACTATTAGAATGCTGAGCTGGGCTCTTTCATAATTATTGAAATGTTAAAAAAGGAAAGGTAATATAATTTTGAAAAATTTACAAATTCAAATAGGTACATCAAACACAATTTTATTCTACACGAGTGGCCCCCCTTAACAACGCACTTTATAATTAGAGCGAAGAGCTTTCTTAGATCTATGTCACAAAATCTCTCGCCGCCTTTTTGTCCCATTATTTGATGTCCCTCTGGATGTCTTCGGTGGTCGATAAGCCGTTTCCACCCATATACGAATTCAGGGAGATGAAAAATTGAAAATCTGTAGGTGATACATCGTAGCTGTCAGAGACATGTTCATAATGACCCAATCGATGAGTCAGAATTGCTTTGTTGCTTGACCGGTGAGGGTTATGTACATTGTCAATCAACACTTCACTCTTTAAATATGCCCTCTTTCTTTCACAATATCTTTCTTTTGTTCTGTGTTACCCTTCATAATTTTTATTGTTACTCAATAGCACTTGGCATTAATTTCCTCCTTCCCTCGGAGCAAACCTTCAATCGGGATAACCCCTTTATGTTCCCGTGTGACCGAAATCGTGACTTTTTGGACCGAAAAAGTGGTTGTGAAATTTTTCTGCCAGCGTTACACCCGTGGCACCCCTAGAATACATTAGAACGGTTCCTAACACCCTCCATGTAAGCAGTTTTTATTGTGTTTAAAGTTTGAAATGGTGAAATGGTGAAATTTTTCCTTCGAGAAAAGAAGCCGCATTATGCCCCTCAACTCGGAGCTATAGGGATTCGGAATCGAGACACTTATTGCATCGCATCACTGCAACAAGAATTTTCAATCGACTGATACAAACGAGCATGCATTCTATTCTCAACATTTGACCTTGAGCGCAGTGCAGCTAGTTTCGATAAAAAGAATTCACTTTGAGCTTCAGAGGCTCAGCATTCTTACTTTCTGGAAAACCACGTATTTTCTTAAGCGATGAAAAAATCCATTTTATTTCCGAAGATATAATTGGCCCTTTCAGCGTTTTGCTGTGCTTTTTAACATCTAATCTTTATCTTTTAACATACTTAGAAGACAAAGAGGATTTCAATGTACATAGCTGTATGGATCGCCTTAACGAATTTTAAGTCTTTCTTTCTTTTGTCTACATATACTTAGATATTACTTTAACGTTCGTACATAGAATAATAAAACAATAATAGTTAATAGTTAATTACTTAATTAGTATGCTTATACTTCTGGTGAGTAGCACTTAATTTGTCTGCTATCTTGGATAGGTTACAGTGCTCTATATCTTACTGAAGTGTTTAGTAAACGCAATAAACAAATCCTTACATCGCAGTGCTTACAGAGCGCACTCTACAGGTGGATATTAACACACAGATGATAGGATCACAAATATGAGAAATATACTAACTAAAGGAATTCTATTTTTATCACAATAATTACGTGTCACTACTCGGGTACGTTTCGTTATGTGCATGTCTTCACAAATTACTGTTGAAACGTTACTGAAATGTGTACATTAACTTAGAAATTATTTATAAATTTCCGTATTTACTAGAAATAATGTCGCTTTGAACTATGAAATAATGAAATGTTTCCATCTTTTTAGTTACTTTTCACGGCTGCCACGCTCTATGCCCCAGCATTAGCTCTGAGTGCAGTTACAAACTTGACCCTGTGGACGTCCGTCATTGTTATAGGAGTTGTTTGCACATTCTACTGTACACTGGTAAGAATTTATTATTGGCAGGAATAGAGTTTCTGAATAAATTTACGTAGTCTGCTTTTCTGATATCGAAATTTATTATTGAATTATCACATTATAATTAACTAGATTAATACAAGAAGCCTTATTTTAGGTAAGTGAAAACACTTCCTTCAATATATATATATATATATATATATATATATATATATATATATATATACATTTTGTTGCTTATCCCTTGGATTAGACAAATTAAACCAAATTCAGGAAACCATGTCGCATAATTAAACCAAAAGCTACATCCCCTCATTCAACAGCTGCCCCACAGAGTCACCAGTACAATCTAAGATATGAGAGGGAGAAGCAATGGCAGAACAACGGAAAACAGAATAAGTCTTCTCGTTTCCGTTGTAAATTAGATTCTTAATGTGACCAGTCTTAAGTCTAGATAGTGTGGTCTGAGCAAGTCTTGGACAGGAGCAGTGCAAGGACAGTCCAGGGGTCTCAGCAACATACCAATCATGTTAGAGGGGGGTCCTCCAAGCCAAGAACAAGGAGTGGACCTCAGAAGTTCGCAGTTCGGTGGAAGGGGTAGTAAGGAGTACGCTACTTTCACAAGCAAGTTGGTCAGCAACTTCGTTTCCGTAAACCTCGACATACGAGGGAATCCACTGTGAACATACAGTACCACCCTGGGGCAAAGCAGCCAATTTTAGAATGATATCCTGCCCCACTTATCCAGGATATTAAACCAATTCTTCAAGTACTGTAATGAACTTTTGCTATCTGTCAGGATCCGAACATCATCCACGTCACTCCCAAAAGCAAGATTTAACGCCTCTCTAATAGCAACAAGCTCAGAGCAAAAACCTGAACTGTGATCGGGGTTTCTAAAACAATATCTATGTTCTCCTGTACTTGTTTTCATAAGAACACCACTGCCCATTCTTCATGAGTCAGATCTGCTTCCATTAGTGTAGAAAACGAGAGCCCGGGTGGGAATACTATTTATGATCTCAAGGAAAAGCTAGCATAACAGCTCTGGGTTTTCGTTTTGCTTCGTAAAATTCATATTCAAGTCTTCATTAAAAGTTACCTATCTAAGAGTAGCAGTAAGTGTCAATGAATTAAGAGGAATACTGGTCTCTACTTCAATATTCCCCAAAGTCTGTTTCCCCACTAAACCGAGAGGGCTATCCTTCTTCAGTCTTTGGTTGTTTGTCCAATCCGATAAGAGGATTGAAGTTCTGTAAGATCTTATAAGTGTTGCAATGTATTTCGCACAATTTGTCCTTCTTCTCAAAGACAAGGGTTTTAGATTAGCCTCATAGAGAGCCATATCGCTGGGCCAACAGTGCTTGAGACCAGCGATAATTTTGGTAGCTTTAAGCTGTACTCTCTCTAATTTGTTCAGGTTAGAAGCTGCAGCAACCGTCTTTGAATCTGCTCCCCAATCCCTGTCTAATATATATTTAAGGAGCTGAAGCGTCTTTCTACCTTTTTCACATAGTCTATGAATGCGTTTATTACAATTAATTTCAGTATCCTAAGTGAACCCCAGATAAGTAACGGGTCTTGGTAGATTGAAGCAATTGTTCCTTTAGATAAATCCGAGGTTTGATAATAGAACAAATGTCTATTAGTTGTGAAAGGGCAGCTTGGAGATTTGGCAGTATTAAAGTTTAATTTATGCTCCTCTACAAAATATTGTATTTTACTTAAGGTATTTTATTTTACTTTTTCTTTATTATCAACATATATATATATATATATATATATATATATATATATATATATATATATGGGGGGGTGACTCAAGACAAGATTATGACTGTTAATTGATCGATCATTAAGAACTGCTGTACTGTACGCAAATCTGCAAATAAAATACACATGTGAGCAATTTTGAAATAATTTCCACAATAATTTAATATAACTATACATATTTCTTTTAGTAAGAAAATAATTAAGCATTTTCTCTATGCATGTCTACACTTTGAGTCTTTTTCCTGAACATTTTAAATTCTATGAAAAAGGTTTCACTGTATGCATATATATACAAGGAATTAAAAAACTAATATTTTTTAATTAATTTGCAATTCAGTCGTGGTACAATGAAGAAGAAGCGTTAAATAGTTGAAATTATACAACACAGTATTATTTATTTATTAAACACCAGAGAGAGGCGATTACATGGTCATAACGGTAGACGCGGCACAATTCATATCCGCTCGATTCCGTAAATTGCATAATGCAAATTTGAGAAAGTCAGATATGTAGTTTCTCCATCGTGGCTGAAGTAAAAGAGAATGAAATTTCTTTTGCATGGAATTTATACGTAAGGACTTAGATCACGTGATACTGGGTGGAATGATCTGTTAGTATTTTAGCTGGAGACGATGAGTCTAGTTGGGATAATCCCTACTGCTTTGAAGCGTGCAAAAGGTTGACTAAACTGCTTTCAAGATCTCGTGATTACATAAATTAAAAGCTGAAATGGAATGGTATTAGAAAATACAGATGACATTCTTACTGGGATAGTTAAGTGTAAGAAAAATTAGGAAATTAAATTATACTTCAGTGAAATCATTGCACACATACACACACACGCACATATATAACAATCTATGAATTAAGAAATATTTCACTTTGATTTTTTTTTCTTAAATTGTAGCTTCAAAATTCATTCGATAATTTTATTTACGGCATTTAAAGCTCAACTTAAAGTAAAGACCGCCCAAAATTTTCACCACACACCGAAAATAGAATGAGGAAAGGATCTTAAATTTAAGTCTTTGATCAAATTCATATTGAAAGGATATTTCAGGGTGGCATGAAGGCAGTGCTGTGGGCAGATATGTTTCAAGCGATTCTAATGTTCGTTGCGCTGTTCGCCATCATCATCACGGGATGTTTCTTGTTGGGAGGATTCAGAAATGTTTTTGAAATCGCTAATGAAGATGGAAGACTTATTTTTCCAAGGTAATTTTGTGTGTGTATTTAAAATGCTTTATAATATTCTTCATTCATTTGAAATGCAGTATTACCTCTCCACACACACACATACATACACAAGGGACACCCATAGGATCAAATATTTTGTCGCTTAGATAGAGGTGACCTTCAACATGAGGTAAATCCATGTTCTGTTCAACGGAACTGGGGCGAATAGAATTGTTCCTAAATTACAGGTGTCTCTTACAAGGCGTACTACTGTACTTCATTTTCTCCCTTTTAAGAGTTAGACTGATCAAGGTCAATTCGTTTCTTTAAAAAGAAACTTTTTCTTAAGAAGTAAGAAAACTTACGTTGTAAAATTGATGAGAAAGATCCTTAAACAATGTATCGATGCACATGCCATTTTTCATATAATTTATATTGTGGTATATTAAGAGTTATGAATATGAAATTTTGAAAACGCTTATCACACATAAAAGCATTTTATGCATATTTGAAAAAAAATTGTTTTAAAATGGAAAAATAAGTCAATAAATGGTGTTTTAAATAATATTCATGCATCTGCTGAAAATTTATAACGCTCTGATTCTCATATCGTTATTCGAATACAATGAAAACTGTTTTATTTAAAAGGAATAGTGAAAAAATGTCTAGAACCATTACAAATTCATTTTTGTATTATCATTTAAAAGTCACTACGGTTGTATTGTATTAAGTTTAAATGTATTCTATATCCTTATCCATTCATTAAATATCCTAACATAAAATCAACAATGCATTTTTTTTTTAAGAAAAAACTGAATTTTACAAATAAATATATAAATTATATTTTCTGGCAAGTAAAGTGAGAAGTAGATTTAAAATAAGAAGTCATTTTTGTAAAAGATTTGTCCTTCGGCTTGTTACGTACTTTCTTCCTTTAATTTTAATCTTTTGCTTATTCTAGTACCAGTTGTCCTGAAAATTCCCGAACTGACGATTTATCAATTTACTATACAGAAACAATAAACTTAGTTTGTTGTTTTGTATAATAAATTGAAGTTTCATCAATTCGGTAAATCAATCCTAGAGTTGGGTGTTAGAATATTTAGCGTATAACATAGAAAACAATTATTTTTATGGTAATAGTGAAAGATACTTTTTATATAAAATACAAAAGAAATAGGAATTTACATTTGTGACAAATGTCCTAAATAGCCTCCTCTATCTCGGAGGCAAATTTTAACTAATAGCACGTATTTGAGAAACGCGTTTAAAGATGTTGGGATTGTGATATTATTGTTTATTGCCGTTTGTACTGAGAAGCAGCACGAGGATTATTAGCGATGGGCCTCGCAATGTTGAACATCAGTCAAGTAATGAAAACGAAACCTGAACTGGAACCTCCCGCTTTTAACACCCACAACACGCCTTCGGGAGAACTTGGGACGTTGAACAGATGTAACCTACATCAGTCCACTGAGCCACAGGACGTTTGTGGTATCAGAATTCGAACCCATGAATCGATGAAAACAACACCAGCAGCGAGCTTGTTAATATGACCACTATTCTACCTCGGCTGTATCATTTAGTTGGAAGGAGCTTCTTGTAACCTTTGAGTAAAGGCAATGTTCAAATCATATATTGTTAGGGGATGGTTTTCATAAGCCTTTGTTCTCTTCACATATCCTTCAGAAAACAACTCATGGAATCCACATATCAGCAGAACAAAGTGGCCTAAGATTTCTCGAAATGAATCGATCACAAAAATTATCTTGAAGCAGGTCAAAGGTTTCGTTATTTGTATGGCATATTGCACAATCTTCTTTGAACCAAGAACCTCCTTTCTCTGATTTCAGCAATGCCTGGTTTGTTCCTGTGCGAACATTTAAAGAATAACGTCTATCAAAGTAATCCCCAAAGATTAGAGGATATGGAAACTAGCATGACTTAATAATACAAGAAGCCACTCCTGGTATCTTGAAACGCGATTCTCAAAACATGTGCGTTCGAGTAGAGCATAATTTAAAAACCCTTTCTACGTTGTATTAGAAGTACTTTTCACCATTAGTGCAACCGGTGTCTTAGAATAATGTCCATTATTAAATAAGAGGATCCAAACCGATTAAACAAATATCATTAAAATATTTTATTTTCCATGTTCTGCATACATTTGCTACTTTTCTACATAATTTTCATTCTTGTTCAAACATTTGTCATACCAATCAACAAGTCTTTGTACTCCGATATCAAAGAAATATGCCGCCTAGCGAAGAAGCCTCATCTGTAACTATAGTTTCGTAGTCATTGAAATACTGACCACCAAGAACTTCATTTAAGTACAGAAACAAGTGAAAATGGACTTGATTAAACCTTTTGTTGTGCAGAAACATTCACACCCATATCCGAGTTCTATTGTCCCTCATAGCAAAATCATTGTAAGCTTCACAAATCTTATTAGGAATTTTCCTGCTATCAAGCTCATCACACTCGAGAATCCAATTCAGAAGACAACTCAGTTTTCTTTAACTCCGATATTTCAGCACACAGACAGACGATACGGTTGTAGAAGCAGAAGATGTCTAAACGAGTGAAAGGCATGATGGTAGCAGACGTGTATGCGTACAGCGTCTATCACGCATCATTCTCATTCTCATTTAGAAACAGGCCTTACTTAAAAAATAACCCTCGTTTAAAAATAATTTTTTAAGTTGTTGTTTTTATGTAATAAATGGAAGAATCGTCTGTATGTGGACTTTTAGGACACTTGGTATCATACTAGGTATGTCCCAAAAGTAATGAGAAAATGTTTTAAAAATTATATTATTGGACTGGCTATGAAATACACCTAATGTTCTTTGAAGTATTAACCTTGTGCATAAATACAACGAGTCTAGCGGTGCAGCTATCGTTCACAGCAATGTGCAAACTCATTTTGAGAGAGGATTTGAACCTCTGTGGTCATGGCTACTTAAGCATTTTTGATTGTACCGAAATGGTGTTCTTTTATCTCCATCTTAATTTTATGAATCAAAAAGAAGTCACAAGGTTCTGAGCCTGAAATGTCTGGTGAATACGAAGGCGCAATGATGCTTTCATAGGATAGGTACTCAGTCACCACCAACACCATGCGAGACCTACCTTTGTCTGGGTGAACTATCCAGATGATCTGCGATCTCTGAGCGGATGCGGTTCACTTTTATCCTTAAATGTTTGAGCACTGTGATGTAAAATTGTAAATTAACTGTCTGCCCAGATGAAACAAATTCCTTCCAAAACCACTCCTTTTAGAGCTTAAGAACAGAATTAAAAGGGGTTTTCAATCGTGATTTGTTGTTCCGAGTTTCCTTTGGCAGAGGTAATTTTGGATTATACCATGTCCATAATCGTCCATCGCGCAGATCGTTCTCCACTTATTTCCGACCGCTCTTATACCCATGATGCCCCTTGTAGAACCGGGAGAGTAATAAACGTTCATCCCCAATTCCACTACATTTACCGAAAATGTTCATCGCTACATTTACTGAATTTTACACGAGACATTGCTGAATATAGTTCAATAATTTGCTGCATCATGAGCGTGACGATATATTCACACAATGACTCTTAAAGGCCTCCTTGGATGTCCACCTGCTGACCGTTGTAAACAATGAAACTGAAACTCACCTGCAGCCACCAGCTGTTCCCTTTGGCAGTGTGCCAGAAACGCTCAATAAAATTATTCTCATTACTTTTAGGTAAAACCTTGTGCTTCATATATTTTTTATAATCAATAAAAACAACGAAGGTTTTGAATGTTCCTTTTATATTTCAGATTTACTTTGGATCCTGAAGTGCATTACTCGATGTTCAGTATATTTGCTCAAGGGATGATTATTGCCATGTCGGAATATGCAGGATCTCAAATTCAAGTCCAAAGACTCATGACTCTCAAGAACTTGAATAAATCGAAATTGTAAGGAAGGTTATTATATGAAATATACGAAAACATGCGTGGATATTTTATTAAGCCACAAGGCCACTGAGTTATACTTTCATAATTACTTACAATCTGTTAAAATCGTAGTAAAAATACATATACCATCTCAAGAGATGTTCGTTAAATATCCTTAAGTATTAGAATTTCTTGATTTGATAGTTTTTCCATGAAATTACCTCATTTGCTTCTTCTTTAAATTTCCCTTTATGCACACTTACCATATTTTTTGATACATAGGATGCATCCTTTTATGTAGAAAACTCGACTAAATTGAAATTCGAATCTTTATTTGAGCAGGAGGTATTTTCATTTTAAGATCATAACATTTATCCCCACCAGAGCTTATTCTATGCTTATTGACATGCAGCTACGATTATCCAAATGAATAAGAGAATATTATTAAATATCCGTTCTTTCTCCGACGTTTTTGGTATGTGTCCACATTCCCCGGAAAATATCAATGTTTTTGAATTTCTCTTTTACAATCACATGTATATATTGTAATCATTCTAATATGTAAGAATAGTGAACTATTTTTCTATCTAAAATTATGTTCCAAGTTTTGACTCCTGCTGTTAAAAAATGAGCATAAATAAGCGGGATACAAAATTTCATTTTAATTATTCACTGTAAGCATTATTAAATTGTATTAAAGCATCGACATATTGACAGATTTTATGCTTCCAATTTTATGATGCTACTCTGAAATTAAATTATTGTCTCTTTAAGCAAATATAGAAATGAATTTTCTAGTAACTAATTGAAAATTATAAATATATTTTTTTAATTGTAATTGAACAATGCTTGCTTTTGGAACTGCAAAAATAAGAGTTTAAATGAGAATATTTTATGTACTCAATAAATTTAGGAATTTTAAAAGTTTAAAAACGTGTGCTTTAACTCGATTTTTCATTAAAACATACAGAGAGGCCCATGGAGCTTCATGCATTGATATTTCCAAATAATCCATGGCCAAAATACAAGTAAAGGTCAATAAAAATACCTATAGGAACTTCTATTTCTATGCATTTAGCGAAAGCTTCTTAAGTTTATTTTATTTTTAATTAATTGTATTGAGGGTTACTAAGCTCTTTATAATTACTAAAAAAATTCAATACAATTAAATTTCTTTAAACTCGCATTTGATTCATTTTAAGGAACATTTCAGAGCTCAACTTTCTCAGTATATCTTCCATTCTTAGAAATGCGACTGTGTTTAAAAAAATGTCCTCTTCCTGTTCGTATTTCCTATTAGATAAAATCTTTACGAATATGAGTTATTATAAAATAAACTTCTAGCGAATGCTGTAAGGTGTCATAATTATTTTGAATAGCTTCTCTGCTCTCAGGAACCTTTAAGGATTGGATCTATGTGATTGTTTGATTTCTCTCGTTAACATTACCAATTGGCTATCCTGAAAATACTTTTCTCTGTTCCAGAGCAGCCTTTTTAAGTATTCCTATGTTGGTGCTGTTCCAATTATTGTGCTGCTTGTGTGGACTGATCATCTATGCCTACTTTAGATCATGTGATCCCCTTACTTCTTCTAACAGTCCAATTGAATCTGCTGATCAGGTAAAGGCCACCTATTTTCATTTATCTATTTTAAGTACTTTTCTAGAAAAAAATTCAAGCATAATTTTACATAATTAAGCTTCATATGGAACTTCCTAATTCGCTCATATCTTACTAATTATTGATCAATATAAAGAAATTCTTTGATATAATTATTATATAATAAGTAAGAAATATTCAAAACAAAAAAAAAAAACATTTTTGAAACCACAATTATAAATACTTTTACAATCTACTGTCCCCTTAAGAAGAAAAGGAATATTTTTAAGCCTAAAAACAATCGTGCCGTAGGCTGCCGATCGCTAACCCTTCCATGCTTTTTAAATTTTACTTGATTAATAATGTATGACAAATTGATTAATATGCATACCTACAAAAATATTTTATATCCTCTCACTTTTCACAATAATATTCTTTTTATGTTGAACATTAAACAGATAATATTATCTGTGTTAATTAGATTTCCTCATGTTGTTTTCAAGTCTATATATTTGCTGTATAGAAAAAATATACTTACTTTAATTTGATTAAATTAGATTTTTTTTCTTGTATATTATCGTAAGTGTATTGATTTTAGAAATGAGCAGAAGATTCAGCAATATTAGACAAGCTATATAACCAATCATAATATCCACATCATAAGAAAATACAGTACTTCCTCTATAATCCGGCACTTACTTTTCCGGTCTGCCAGCAGTCCAGCGTTTTAACAAAAGGTTTCAAGTTGTAAAAAATTATTTTATACCTTCTGCTTCAATGGATCTGTGACGGATTCCTGTTAACTGTCTCGTCTATAATCTTAAATGTAATTCTAATTATAAGATCTAAATTACAACTGAAGCTCATGCACTGACCAATTAATTAAAATGGACAATCATATCCAAAATTTATAAATTATTTCCAAGAAAAAAAGAGTGCTCAGAAACATTTTACTTTCCTTATCTACGAGATTTAAAAATATCTATCAAGGAATGCACTAACCGGAACATGATACTAGCACTTCCTGCAATTTCTCTGACTGCGATGAGTCTCTTTCACACCAAATCCACTATTATTCGTCAGAATTCTTCCGCGCACGTCGGACTAACACTCATCTCTTAAGTCTTTGCAACTTTTATACTACTTGATTATATTTATTCAAACCACTTCCAAAATTTATTTAATTTGAATCACGTTCCCTTTGATAGGGAAGAAGCTAGAAGCTTAAATATAAAATCGGAAATAAATCCCAGATGTTCATTTAAGAGGAAAACAATTTGCAAACAACCAATGTTACTGAGTAATATGGGTTATCAGTACAAACCAGTACATTTTTTGTAGCTTTAGTTATTCCATGTGCTTGATGCACTTTACTTGCGTAAATAATATATTAAATTTTATACGATAATAAAAAACGTGTAATGTTTAAATGCATCATTTTTAGGGATTTCCCAGGAATTCTACGGTGTTTTTGTACAATTTTTGCGTATGGCCGAGAGAGAACTGTACTAATACATTAATCCTATCACTAATTTGCATCTCAGCAAAGAAAGCTTTTGAATTAGATTTTAATGAGTCTTCGGTGATGGATGATTTTATTCCGAGACATCGGTGGATATTATTCTATCCCGCACCCCGTGGAGGGGAAGAGTGTAGCTGTTGACCTTGATGCGACAGCGTTATTTTGAATCCTGGACCAGTGCATGCGAAGGAAAGTTGACCGGTCGCTTTTTGCTGCGCTCTGGCCAACTAGGCTGAAATGACGTCTCAGCTGGCTGTTAAGTAAGGTGTTTTAACCTTTGACGTTGTTGTTGGCGAGAGTCGCTGCATACTTCCCCTCCAGTATCATCGTGATCATACGTTGAGAAACATTGGTTTGTACAGATTGTTGCTTTCATATTTTCAGCCATTACTGCAATTAAAATGCATCCCTTCCCAGTTGAATTGAGTTTTGCTTGGGACAGTTTCCATTTTGAGTCATCGGCTGTCTCGTATTAACAGTGGCGGGTCTCTTCAACACGTGCGCCAGAGCCGGAATATCGCTAGTCGTGATTTTGAGTGTGTTAGTCTCAGTTAGACATACAGAAGTAGTGTTTTGATTCGAGGGCATTTGCAATCAATAGGTATAGGCTGCGCTGCTATCTTGTGTTCAAGTCCTGGGTCACAACTTCGAAGTAGGGCGTTTTCTCCGAGACATCGGGGGTAGTTATTCTACCCTGTGCCCCGTGAAGGAAGAGAGAGTAGTTGTTAGTGACCTTCAGTGCTGCTGTTGTTTCGAACCCTGGTCCAGTGAGGCCAAAAGGAAAGTTGACCGGTCACTTTTTGATATGCCTCTACCAACTAGACTGAAAAAACGTCTTATCTGGCTAGTTAAGTAAGATGTCTTAACTTCTGACGTTGTTGTTGACGAGAGTCGCTACAAGTCTATTTTTCTCAAAAGAAATTACCCAATTCAAGAATTTACCAACATGCCTTTCAGGATTTATAGTACTTATTACTCAAAAAGCACGCATCCTTTCTTCTAAACACATTCTAACATCTTCTGAAATAATGTGAATTCATTGAAAGGAAGTAACTTGAATTCGCCAAATTTGTTGAACTTAAATATGAGTAAAGAGCTTTATTTTTTGTGAACAGTTGATGCCTTACTTCATCACATCCACCTTGAACCACCTTCCCGGACTTCCTGGCCTGTGCATCTGCGGCATCTTCAGCGCATCCCTCAGCACAGTGTCCTCAGCCATCAACAGTCTAACGTCCGTCACATCGGAGGATTTCCTCAAACCCATTTTCCCCAACGTCCGCATCACAGTCTTCCACAACAAGATCATCAGTGAGTGTATATCACCATATTTAAAAATAGGTGAAATATATTGAGTTTTCCGAATGAAGCATAACATAATCAGTTTTACTGAATACTGTATCTTCTATGAGGCATTTACCTAAGTTTGTATCTGAAGAGTTTATTCAGACATCTATAATATAACCTCCTCAGTCCCAGCGTCGTCTGTAGGAGACAATAAACAACACTTTCAAAAAATACTGCCAAGTTAAATAAAAGGCTTTACTGGTACCCAGAATTAATTAATTTTCTTGTTAATAGATGGTAGTTCTGAAAAAATTTATTACTAGTGTACATTATGCATTCGTAGCTTATTTATGGTAAAATGAAAATGGTGCTTTCCAAAAGAAAGAAAATTATATGTTTGCGCATCGCTAAGAGCTATATTTTTTTATTATTTGTGTAGTAAAAAATTATTAAACACACTGCTGAATTCCTTAAATTTACTTTTTATATATAACATTACTAATTTCTTACTCAAATCTTCCCACTTCTGATTTAGAACGCTATTATTTCAGTGTCACCTGTAGGAGACATTGGGTCAATGGCTAATAAAATCACTCGATTTGAAACTATAATTATGGCATATATTTCAGCTCTAAATGATATTCTTTGATTGATAACAGAATTCACCAAATGTATATATTTAAAGGATCCAGGAAAGAATCTGTATCTGTCAGAAAATGAAATGAAACATAATTAGTGATCTCTGTAATTATGTCTAGTTAAAAATTTTCCAGAATTCGAATGTATTGGGCAGAAAACTGTAACTCCAGTACTTGCAGACGACATTGTTTGGGAATCAAGAGTTTTCAATAATTAACAACTTAAAATTGAAAAATTATTTAATACTATAAGATAAAGTAAGAGAGAAAAAAGCGAATGATAAATTTTTGAAATTAGGATTCTTCTGCAAACAGTTCCGACAGGAATATTTTGTGATTCAAATTATACATTATGCTAATTGTGCTAATTATTATGAATTACTCGTTAAATTAAGATTCAAGAAATATTTTAAATTAACATTATGATGTCACTTTGTCCCAATGTCTCCTCCAGGAGACACTTAATTTCTCCTAAATAAAAATAAAAATAATTTTTTTAACATTTTTTCAGTACTATTTCATGTATTTAGAACCAATTGATACAAATTATTCTAAAATTTATAGTTCAAAGTTGACCTGGGGTCTGAGGAGGATAAACTATAGACTGAATAGTGTAATATAAACTATAGACATTTTGTATGTGAATAGCTTGTCTGTACATGCAGTCAATGATAATGTTGACAGCGAGTGTTTTACCTCAGGTCTCGGATTCGGGATTCTCTGCGTGGGAGTGTCGTTCCTCATCTCATCTCTTGGTCATCTTATTAAGATGTCAGTTATTATTGTGGGACTGGTAGGAGGTCCTAACTTGGCTGTCTTTTTGCTGGCTGCCTGTACTACGACAACAACCGAAGAGGTACATATTCACTTCTTTAACCAACCTAACATTTAAGGATATCCCTTAGCGGTCAAAATAATAATGTTTTATAGTAAAATGTTTCGATAACGGTTAGATGTGATTGTTAGTGATTTCTCATTAAGGCAAAGCGTAAGTTCCCAATCATGTCCTGAACAGGAATCTATTCCTTCTTTGAAGTTCGTAGAAAGATTTCAAAAGTATAGGAGATAAATATTTATATGTCAGTATCTCTCTTTATTAGTAACAACGTACTAGATATGTCAGTTAAGTTTCCTATGAATGCATATAATAAACTATAAATACATTAGTTGTATTCGTCTTCAAAAACAATTCTTAAAAGAATGTTATGTTTTTCGCTGGGTAATTAATATTCTTTACTCTGACTGATCTTAAATACTCTTAAATAAACTTTTCCTACAAATTTCTTTTGTTGTTTAAATGTATATATATTTCACGTATTATCATTTAGGATGCGATTAAATGCAGCTTCTAAAGGACTATTGTTTTAGACAACGAACAAATGGCCACCCGACTACTTTTCAAAATGTTATGTTAAAAACTCTTGTATATGAATTTGATGCCTTCTTTCGCCAGTAATGAATTTAATTTTTAAAAGAATGTCGTTACAAATTTCTCAAAATATTTATAAGATTGAAATAAAATACATATATAAAAATTAACATATATTACAGCATCAATATATGTACATATATTGATGCTGTTTATGTGCATTATTATCATATTCAATTTAATAATTTATAGTTTGTTTTAATTTTCAATATCCAAAAAAGAATATTATTATCTTTTTCAATATTTTATCCTTTGCTTTAATTTTAATAATTGTTTCAAAAATGCAATAATTATTAAGAAAAAGGTTAGCATCTATGGCGGCGAAATCTGTTCTATGCTAAACTTCGCAGAGAATAATTTTATTTTTCTTTTGTTATTGTTGTTACCAAAAGTAACGATAAGTATGCTAAAAAAGAAATCTCAAATATTATTATATGTACCTTAATATATCAGTATTTTTTTTTTTATTTAACTAGCTTGCTTTCTTTGTCATTTTATTTTAATCATGTTAGAAGGTATCGTAAAGCTTCATTTATTATTAAGAAACATCCGATATTTTTGAATAAAATTTATTTTGCAAATTATACTATCCATAGGCACATGACGTTGCAAATGATAGATATTATTGTTGATTTATCTGGTTCCAGGAAACTGTAGATTGTAAAATTTTAATTATATCCCGGAGTGTCGTAAAATTTAAATTATTGCTAAAAATAATCGAGATCAGAAAAAAAATTTACTTTTCATTTATTATTCTTATAAGACTTCCTTACCTAGTCACCATCCAGAACTGTACATTTCTCTCTGCGTTTATTAACCTTCTGAAAGCCGTCAATGTAGAACTCAGCAGATCGAATTCTATATTCTCCATACTGCAGATCTCAGGGACTTGCCTTCTTCAGGTAAGTACGAGTATCATGATCCCGAGGCACCCAAGTGATATTTTTCCTTCCCATGGGGTTTACTGTCTTTGGTAAACACTTGGGACTCGCCTACGGGATACCCTAGCGATCCTTCTCTATTTTCGACCCTCTATCTTGTCAACAAATTCATCTTTTCTTCCATTTTTTTTTCACGTCTAGACCATACTTAAATTTTTTTGGTGCATCATTGCCATATCTGGCTCTCGCGTCAAGAAACTTTTCTTTATCGCTTGACCCTTCTTGTCGACCAATCCATTTTCATTGTTTTAACGTCTAGATCACAGATTTACCTTGTTTGGCGTAGTATGGACACATCTGGCTCTTGCGCCAATAAACTTCACTATCACTCACTCACTTTCCATACTGCAAATTACTTCAATCTACAGCTTCCTGAAACCAAACAAATAAGTATGAATAACTATAATTTACAAAATTAAGTACACAGGATATCTGGATTATTTAATAGAAATAATTAAAACCTTACAATAAACCTTATATATACATAATCTTCATATACATAATGCTAAGGCGATGTGAAAGAGAGACTCCTGTATTAGGTATTGTAACGAAAATTCAATCGTGTGAGTGTATATCGAGTTAAATTCAGTCCAACACGAAGGATAATGGCCAATGACGCTTTATTTACAAATATTCGGAACAGAACGACACGCAGGTAACAAAACTTGGTCTGTATAAAAACACAATCAAGAATCATAGTACTTGTACAAATATATATATATATATATATAATACCTGCTCTTCCAAGGCAAGCTTCGAAAACTACCAGCAGATACATGCTTCTTCTCCGCAAATTCGTTTGACACGTTAACGACAGTAGCTCGCCAGATTCACTCAGTCAATCATCGACTTCTTCCAATAGATTTCCCTATCCATTACCAAAAGCAACCTGTTCGCTAATCATAGACGCTCTGGACAGGTATGACATCATGCGGAAATTTCATGAAAATTCTGTAACATTCTTTCCAGTCAACATTTCGCCAAAATTCTGGCACTTTCTGAAATCTTTGATTTGTCGCCAAAATCACCAAATTTTTGTCCAACATGGTTGCGCAATGTGAATTTGTTATCATCGTTCTGCGTGAATTTCGTACAAAGTACCGAATTAATCCACATACGGTTCAGAAGTAGTATCGTCAAAGGTAGTATCGTCAGTTTCAGCACAGTAGGTGCTTTTGCAAAGAGAAAAAAAAAACTCGCTACCAGGAATATATAGGAATATATATGACTATTGGCCCAATGAAGTCGACTTCTTGGGCCAGTCGAGCATTGGGTTATTCCGCGACCTACTGTTTAGCGAGTGGTAAGGCAAAAATTGAGTTACAAGCTATGTAATCCTTTCAAGCGCTGAGACGTAGTGATAAAAAATTTTTTGTCTCTACATGCTGTAAGCTATACTGATATTTTACAATGTGTTTGAAAGCATTTACTTATCTTCTTGAAGTAAGTAAAAATATAATAAAAAAAGTTATATCAAATATTTGTAAGAACACTTCCATATATTTCCCTTAGCATTGATATATTACTTATTATTCTGTGTCATTTATTTATGAAAATACAGCATTTCTAAATTATGTGATTCATTTTAAATAACACTGTAAAAGGAAGTTGATATTTTCAAAAAATTTACATATTTCTTCTACAGAATTCATACGGTTAAAACGAGTGTTAAAAGAAAACTTTTTCAAGAGTACAACAAAAAAAAAATTATTGTTTACTTTTGTCATTTTAATGTTGGTTTAATTCAATTTTTTCTTATTTTCAGGGTGTAATTCTCGGTATTTTCGTTAGTTTGACTCTGGCTATTTGTCTCACTTTCATTCCAGAAAATAAAACACACCCTTTTCTGCCACTCAACAATGAATGTCCAGCTTTAAAGACTTCAGAATCCACTTTCACGACGACATTTTCTAGTTTTCAGTATTCCTCTACGAATTCTTATTCAAATGCAACAGTTTTGTCTACTTCAAGACCAGAAGCTGAGGAGTAAGTTAAAATAGTTTTCTACATGGTGTGGAACGATGCGATTTCTTGTAGTTGAAAATTAGTTACTTAAAAAAGGTTTTTATTACTATACATTATTTTTTTTTGTCTATCTCTGGTAAATATAATAGATTTAATAAAAAAATATAATCGCTTTTTAAATTATCAATATGCCACAACGAAGTCGTAAAAATATTAATGCGGTTGAATCAAGTGGGATCATTCCGAGGTATGATACGTAGTTCCCCACGATTATTATAGCAGTGAATTTTAATTTGGAATGGTTTCTCCTGGCCATTAATGTGTACTTCCGAGACCTAGGCTCTCCAGAAGCAAATTCCATCAAGAAAAGAAAATATCTTTTTTCAAATTCTTAATGCATCTTTATTTCTATAAATAAAACATACTAAAATGAAAAAGCTTTCCCAATGTTAACAAAAAAAAAAAAAACAGATTTATTCTTCAATGAAAATCAATTATTAAATTTAATATCAATATGAGAGGAAAAGACCAGTTATATTAAATTAGACAATAATATTCAGTTCGGATATTAAAATAAAAGCAGACCAAAAAACATTTAATTAAATATTTTTCAGCGCTGTAAATATACCTTAAGTGGACTAAAACTAAATATCAAAATCATAAAGCATTATAATGTCAATCTTTTGGACCTAACATTATGAATCCTTTATTTTGTAACCAATCATTTTCATAAACGCCATCTAGTCAAAACAATATATTAACACAGGCTAACAAATTAAAATATTAAATTTTATATATATATATATATATATATATATATATATATATATATATATATATATATATATATATATATATGATAATCTTA
>BMAW01106496.1:771977-785730 GCA_019974015.1 Nephila pilipes
TATATATAGTGTGTGTGTGTATATATATATACTCGAATATGTAATTACTTGTCGTTAAATTGATTATTCTAAAAATTATTTATTTAATTAGTTTTCATTGGAATGAAATGAGACTATTAATTCTACATTCCTTCAGCAATCAGCACTGTATCATCTTTTACACTAAGTTATTTTTGTGCCAATATATTTGAAGTCGTAAAAATAGTTAAGTTCCATGTAAGTAATAAATTAATTACCATTACAAGAACTCTTAAATTCGACATGTATAGAACTTCTACCATACCGGATTAGAGATTTTGATTGACTAACGAGCGTCAACATAACTTTAATGTGGATTCCAAAAATGACTCTTTCTGGATAAAAATTTAAACAATGTGTTTGCGCACATTCTGAACGTGTGTAGACAATATAAATATTCATCAAAGTATTTCCTTATTCTGGCGACTACAAAATTAAATTAAGAAATTGAACATGAATTTAATTCAATATTCTTGTATGGATAAAAAAAAGCAGAGCACAAAATAAAAATTAATGCACTACAATCGTAGCTAAAACAAATTAACAGGTTATAACGAGCTCAAGAAATACCGAATTGAAATGAAGACTGATAGCTTCAATAAACACTGGGTGAACATGAGAGCAACTTTATGTCACGACCTAGAGACCAAAGTCGACCTATTCCCCAAAATATTAAAAAAATCCGATGGCTAACGGTTCTATTGGTGACAGATTACAGAATGTGCCAAATCATTGAATGCCAGATTGAAAAGCTCGTACTGTATTTTGATATGTTTCTTTGTACTTAAAAAGTGTGATATCATTTTTAAATAAGTTTTTCATTTATTATTTTATTTTTTTTCACAGTGAATCGTTTCATTTGTCTTATATGTGGATATCAACTATAGCTTTGATCACATGTTTAATTGTTAGCTATTTTGGAAGTATGATCATTTCCTGTTTTCGTGGTAAGTGCGAGAAGTTTAAATTTTCCCTTCGACTTTAAAATTCTTTCAAATTATTGTAAACTTTGCTGAACCAGTATTTTTCTCTTAAGAGGTGTATAAATTATCTAGTCAAGACGGCGAATGCTTTCAGACAAGAATTGTTTATTTATTTTTTTAAATATGAGTAAAAACACAGTGCTTATTTTTTCTGAGTATTTTTATTTCATTTTGGTGTTGCTGCTGTATTGTGAAACATTCCCATAGTAAAGTAGGAGGCTAGACCAACATCACCATTCATTATATATGACTCAACAACCCAAGGTGGTCCAAGGCCTTCTAATGAAGACTTCTCCAAGATGCTCATAACGTGTCTTTTGCCTAAGTCAGCAGGTCCTCTCTCCAGTTACCTTAAAATCTGATTCAACAGAATCAAACCACCATAATTTTTGTCTTCCTCTTTCTCGACTAATAAAGGACTTAGCAACAGTTTTTACTGTCAAGTGTGTAGCTACAAGTCCATCTCATTTCTTATAGTGCACATACATCAATGTTGTATTGATCTACTTATTGCGGTACCTTCAAAAGAGCTCTGCTTCTATATAATGACAAAACATTCCAACTTCCAATTTCAAGTTCAAGGTACATTTTCTTAATCATTTCCGTAAGGCACTCCGGTTGATTTCTTCACCAGAATTCGAAAGATGGAATTTTTTATGGGGTGGAGTTGTAGCGCAACCCCCATCATGGAAGACCAGTCCCCTGATAAGGGTAATGAAGGGCAAGGTGGCAGGTTATACACCCGGACACTCGATACCCTTTTCAGTCTCCCCTCACAATATTCTTGATCTACATTGTGACTAATCTTTCACGCTCGGTCACCACACGGTTGCTAGACCATGTCCATAAAACCATAATTCTTCAAGTAATCATATTCAAGAAGAGGGGAAGAAATTATTCCTTCTCTGTCAAATTTCCTACAATTTAAATGAATCTTGGCAGAGATTGGGAAATATTAAATTTGAGCAGGTTGGAAAGGCTTTCTGCTCCTTATCAAAAGTAGTACTCCGGATGTGTCCATCATCAAGTCTACAAATGGTGGTTTGGACACTTCTATCCCCATAAATAATAAGGTACTACAAGAAGCTTGCCTAGTATTCCATTCTAACAGTCTACAATAATGCTAGTTCGATATTTTTTTTATTTTTGAATAGGTTTCTAGGCAGATGAGAGAAGTATTTGGACCTGTTAGAAAAAATACCGACTCCTTCCTTGGTCGAATTATCAGCAATTTCTTTATCAAGAAGTTCTATACGAGACGGAACCCCATTAGGAGTAGATCTCGTGTAGCTGCAAAAGACGTTGAAGGGTTTCAAAAACAAAAACAACAGTTCAATTCTGACCTCAGTTCAGATCCTCAGGTGCCGGATGGCACTGCGATTGTGTGACAAATATCGACGATTAACGTTTCGATGTTAGTTGCATTAAGTGTTTCTTCAAGCTATAAGCTCTAATCTAAGGTCTATGCAAAAATCTGGATTTTGAATATTTGAGTTTATTAGAGATAATAGGGGCCGCATAATGAAGACCTCATTGCCACTGACATTGATTTCAAATCTGCTGCTATCTGTATAAATTAGGATTCTAGAATTAGGAATTTGACTGATAAGAAAACATTCATTAAATCTTTAAACATTGTATAACAATCCGTCTGAAAGAAATGTATTTTTTCCAATTATTATAATCGGTATAGGTGCAGGATAATAGGCCATCTTTTTAAAAAAATTTCAAATAATACAACAATGGACTTACTAATGAAAACTATTTTATATAACAAATTATAAATGCAGGTTATATGAATGAATAATAAATTACTGTGAAAATGCTGGTAATAATTTACAATAATTAAACGGAGATAGTACTGTGATTTGATACGTGTGAAAGAAAAATCTCACAAAAGAATTTAAAACTTTTACAAATTTTATTCCACGACATTGTCTAAAGAGTTAATCAACTTCTTTATTCTTCAATCTTATACGATGCAAGAGCAGTTGTTAAATCATTGAATTTTAACTGAATATATTGATTATGAAAATACATGAAATGATTCCCAGCTCCAATCACCCCCCCCACACACACCGATTACGTTATTCTGGTAACCATATCGGAGATAGAACTAGTTATTTAATTTTATGTTCGTCTTGTTGAAGTATTACTCATATCCATTGCAGTTTAATAACGTGATATCTCACGTTATATGAGAACTTTTGATTAACTAATCAAATTATAGATGTATTTTAGAGGAAGTTTCTAGAATATTTCGATTACTTTAGATCAGACAAGATTTCCGGGAAGTAGAATAAAGATGTTCATCCCAATTACTCGATTCACTTTTGCTAGTCCCGAGTAATTTTGTCTACTCTTACTTTTATGTACCTTAACTGCTGTGTATGTGATTAGGCGTAAATAGTTGTCAGTAAAAATAAATAAATGTTGATTTTGAAAAGAAATTAATTTCTTCTGAAAAGAAATCAACTATACCATAGGACTGAGAAGCAATGATGATGTCATTCACTGGTTTAAAAAAGTTAAGCATAGTTCGTAAAATACTAAAATGTGCGAATAAATATGGATGATTTTGTTAGAAATAACTTAGAGTGAATCGTTCGTTGAAGGTTATTTTAGTTTGTTTTAGTTTAGTTTTTATTAACGTCGCACTAGAAGCAACACGATGACTATTGGTGACGGACCTCGTAATTTTGAACCTCGGTCAAGTGACGAGGACGACACCTGAGCTAGCACCCCCTCTCGTAACATCCACACCATACCAACGCATTGTTGCAGGTGAAACTGTATCGTTATGTAAAACATTTCAGTCAATGTCTTCATGTCAAAACAATTGCCCACGTTGGAAAGCGAATTAAGCGGCTAACTCGGCATAAGCAATTCAGACAGGTTTTAAGTTCAGACAGGTTAAGTTCTGGTGCAACGGAACGCTGTTAACGACTAAATAGAACGAATGATGGTACAAAGACGACATCTGGACACTTTGTGAAAGGAAGAATCATCGGAATGCTCGAATCCGGATGATCACAAACCGAAATGTCGGAATGTACCTCAGCGTGTGATCTCAGTATTGTGATAAAGGATTAAAGATGCGAGAAATGTCTACAGACAACTAGTACTAGGACAGCCATAGTCATAACAGTTTGTCCACACCAATATTTGGTAATAACTGGGGGAATTCAGAGGAACATTGCGCCAGAGAACTGGGTTCAGCGCTCACAGCGCATACAGGAGTATGAGTTTCCAGACAAACTATTTACAGGAGACTGAATTATGTTTGCCTGTATGCCATAAAACCGAGAATTTTCATTCCCCTCACATACTTATAAACACACTCGATAAAACTGAATTTTAGAACATCAGTATTGGAGTTGGAACAGTGAGCAAATGTGATTTTCCGCGACGGATCACACTTTAGTCTAAATACTGATTCTCATCACCTAAGGAAATGGCAAGAACGTAGAGCTCGTTTTCACTCGGAAAACATTATGAAGAAAAATCTGCTTCAATCAAGGGGATTCCTAGTATTGACAGGCATCGTGCTCTTCTGCTTAATAGACACATCCTTCAGACGGGATCTGTGCCTACTAAAATATATTAAAATGGAAATGCTTGAGCCTTATGTTCGCCTGTTTCGAGGTGCTGTCGGTTCTGACGCCATATTTATTGATGACAATGCGCCTTGACACCATATGAGCCTGATTGACAACTTCCTTGAACAGGAAAATATCCAGACGCATGCCTTGGCCTGCTCACTCAACTGATCCGAAGCCTATCGAGGATGTGTGGGATATGCTCGAGAGTCAACTTGTAGACCTTCACACCAGCCAAGCTCCTTTTCAGAACTGAAAAGAACTCCTCGTCGTGTTTGGAACTATTTGAGCCCGCAACTCGTCCACAATGTTGTAGTACCTATGGGAAATCGTAGTGTAGCGTACTTGGTTGTTAGAATTGACCACACACCTTATTAAACGGCAGCATCCCCTTTTTATATCATTTGTTCAATTCTAAACTGTGAACATCTCTTACACATAGATTTCTTCCAAATTAATTCTTTGAATAATGAAAATATTAATATTCTTTCACAATGTTTTCCTATTTTATAAACGCTTTACACTAGCTCGTTAGATTTCCCGTCGTAATAATAATAATTACAAATAATAATAGTTACCACATAATTACCAATTAGGTTTTTACTTTTGGACACCAGTGTAGGAATGCAACATAGAGGTATATAAGAATAATACATAGAAAGTTAGAGTAAAATGGTTAAACAAATTATTCTTTTTCGTCTGTAAGACCATTTAGTGCTTGATTTAATTTGTATTCCATTGTATAAGAAAATAATATGAAATTGGTGATCTTGTATAATCATGTGATACATCAACGATTATATAGGAGTTCTATATATTAACCCTGCTGTTCTGTTCGTATTTACTACACGTATGTAGTGTTTGGGTCAGCATAATACCCGATTCAGAATATTATCATTTCTAACAGTAAATCTAAGGTGCCACTTAGAAAATAATTTAAGGAATAGTAAAGTAAGTGTAAATATATATCGAACAATATAAAATATCCATAAAAATAACACAATAAATTTAAAATTGAAGCTGACCTTTATTCGCGTTTTGGACTAAAATATTTTACATGAGGTTTGCAAATATGTTTCTTACAACTGTAGCACAACATTAGATTTTTGTCATTGTTTGATAGGCAAAACTTGCATCTTGCACGCTTTTTATACACTGAAGTATTCTCAGCAAATCCTTAGGGTCCGTTTTCTCTCTTTTTAACTGTATTCCTTTTACTACTTTGATTGCGTCCTCCTTTCTTGGTAGATGTTGTCTTCCTTCAATTTATGGGAAAAAGAGTGATTTCCTAATTCTTCCAAAAACAGCCTTCGTTCGGTCAATAGTTTTTCATTCCATTTGCTTTCTATTGAAGTCCAAAGGATAAAATACATTGTAAGCAGAAGTATAAAGCATGTTATAGAATACTATCATAAACCATCATTTTTTTTTTCTTTTGCAAGTGAACGTGTTCAAAAGTTGATTCTACTGCCCCTTTATTTGCATTATAATATAATATCATTTGTGGTTTTTTGTTAGGTCTGTTGCTAACTTCTTTATAATGATGCAAAATGCTCATAAGAATAACATTCTTGTTCTTTTTTTGGGATATAGTTTTCAACTATAGTGTCTTTTGTGAAATAAAAGGCTGAGCTGTGCACTTCTTTGTTTGACACTTTTTTCAGGAAGTGCTGATTTATTTTTTCTAATGGCGCCAAACATAGACATTTTCTGTTTCATATGAAGTTGTTCTAAGTTGTAGGGTGTGAAAATTTATCACATGTGACATTATGCCCCGAAAACACATAAGTAAGATCCCTCACAACTCGCATAACCTGATTTTACTCTGGTATTGATACTCGTCCTTTTCCAGCAAAAATTTATATTTTCAGTACATAAGAAGTTTTACTCTCACATAGAGTCCGTATTTTTATACCATACTTAGGTGTTTTAATTGGTATGTACTGTTTGAAAGGACATCGGCCACGAAACCCTTCTATTTGTTCATCTACAGTAACAACATTCGGATTATACAATTTGGAAGAATTTCTACCGATTTCTCCCAGATATTTTTTACAGCAGATATTTTATTCACAGACCTTCTTTCTTGACGAGTGCATTTATTATAAAAACGAATAACTCTCGATATGGTGCACAACGTTTCGAGGAACATTGTAGCACGAAATATGTTTCTGCCTGTATCTTTATCCCACTCGTTTTCGTTGATTCTCCATATGATTTGTAAACACCAGCTAATAATAATAATAATCTAATAAATGCTTGAAAAGTTTCATTTTCGATATTTTTCCATTCGTTTCCATGCACTTTTCCTCCTTCAGTATTTGTCATTTTTATTATTTCGTTTTGAATTGTGGAATTGAATACTGTCTCAAATACACATTTTATATCTGCTATCCTTGCTGCTGCATATCTTGTGACACTTGAAGTAGTTTTTATAACATTAGCAGATGTTAATCGACCAAAATGGGGAATCGTATCCAATTTTCCCTGTATTTCATGAACATTGGACTGAATATTCTGTTTATTGCGCATTTGTTGAATATCAATTTCAAAATCATTGTCAGAGCTGTCACTTTCAATTCCATTACTTGTACGATTTTCATACTCAGATACAGTTTCCTCTTCGCTGTCTGTCGGAGACTTCAGTTAGCTTAATTATATCAGCGTCATTCAGTTTTCTAGAATTCGCCATTTCTGCACTCGCATTCAAAAGCACATTTGCTTTTGCAAACTATTAAAAACAGAAATAGAACAAGAACGTTGCAACAGGTGCGAAAATTTTGGTTTCCAAACAACTGTATCAACCTTTTGACCTTGCATATGCACTCCTGTCACGTGATCAAACACACGTGTCAACGAAACAAATTTCAATAGGTTAGAATGATTTATTTCAAACAAATATGCAAGTGTATAAGTGAAAGTAAATACTCTTTTATATCGAGTCATTATACATGAACTGTACATTAGGAATTAATTGAAAAATATTCCTTGGAAATACAAATAAACGTGAATCCTTCTAGGAGTATATATTTACAATATTTGCCTACAAAATCATGTAATTTCATGAAAATATCTTCGCGATGTATTTTTTGTAAGCGTATAAAAAAATTTCTGGTCAATTTAGAAAATTTTTAAATTTGAGTGAATTTTAAAGCATTCAATTTGTTTTCTTTTAAACATCCAACCTTAATTTTTACTATTTAAGATTACATTTGCTTTAAACAGTTTTTTTAGCAACAGAATGTATTATTTTCATTTTTTTTTTCTCATTTACAGGAAAATCGAATGAAGTGCCTGACATTTATCTGAGTCCAATTCGAAAAAGATTTTCAAAAATGTGTACAAACACGATGAGAGAAAGAAGCAAAAATGGAACAGTAAAAGTCAAAGTAAATAATAGGTCAAGTGAAGTTGGCTTGATTGAATCGGTAGTAAGTAATATGATACTAATGTCTTAAATTATTATAATTAAAATTACACATTTTCCCCTAGAAAATACCTATTAGCTTCAATGTTTTAATTATTTTCATTAAAATAACAGAAACTTTTTTCGATACAAAAATTTTAATTGTATACTTACGGAAAAACACATGTTTCAAATCTAATATAACAAAACATTCCATTTATTTTTAGATAGACACTAATAAATTCAAAACAGGTAACAAATCAACCGGATATTATTGGGATCTCAAAGTAATCAAAGTACACGATATTTATAATCAAGCCTGTGTATTTACTTCTCACCCCCGTCTGAATATGAAGATTAATATTAGTACTAGGTACTTAACTGTCACAAATGAATCAATTCCGAATCCTTAGTAGAATTTTAAATGAGCGTACGACTTTCTGACCCTTTGCAGATCCTCATTATCTTAGATTCTATGTCCCGTTATTCATAGTAGGTACATTCCAATGTGATAATCATACAACGTTTCTATTTTTACATTTTCTTATTGTGTTATCAAAACAGTAACACATTGAAAAAAATAATTCATAATTCAGTATATGTTTTTTTAAATATTGTTCTAATGTTAACTTTCCTTGTTTGTCGTATTTTTGAGAAAGGAATTTAACTTTCAAAATTTTAAAAATATCTCGATAATACACATTTTATATTACAATCCAATGTTTTCTTAAATTTATTTTCGCATTCTTCAATTTTTCATTCTTTTCATTTAGATGGACAATAATAATTTATAAAAATTTCTTTGATTTTTATTTTTCTGTCCTATTGCTAAAACATAAATGAAACTAAGCAATCAATTAAACATTCTGTTAGTGTTTTTTTCCAATATTATTCTAATATTCATCTTTTTTTATTCAAGTTTGTTGCATTCTTGAAAAATACGAAAACAAAATTCTACAAAAAATTAAAACATTTTAAAATAGTATATATTTCCCATTTTGATTCTATATTATTTTTTGCTTTATTTTAATATTACATTTGTCATCGTTTCTTTTAAATGTGTAATGATAATTATACAAGAATTTTATGTTTAATTTTTTTAATATACTATGAAAAACGGTTGCCTTGGTATAAAATAATTAATAATTTTGTGAATGATTTTTCTAGTGGGGAGATCAAAACGAAGCACATTTTTAAGGCGGAAGTTCGACGACGAATTTTGAAAAAAGAGAAGAAAGAAAAGAAAACTGCTTTACGCACACTGAATCCAAAAATAAGAGAATTTTCGCATTTGATTGATTATCTCGGAAAGCATTCGATACATTTTAATAGAATTAGGTATGTGCAAAGGCTTATATAACACAAACAATACAATAAAACAGTGATGGCCTACACGCAAGGTCGTGTGTACAGCTCATTCAGCACAGGAAAGTTTAAAACAGATGTTACAAGATGAAACCAAAACTGGGTCATCAGGGAGTACGGTCCCTCCTTAAAATTATACAGCTTTCACAACGTTAAGTCATGATGAAAATGAGGCAGTTTATGGGTCTCTATGACAATCGGAATCCTTTCTTCAGAAACGCTGACTTGAGAATGGGTAGACGAGTTGCAATCGCCCTCCCAATAGAGTCTCAAATTTACTTTATAAGGTTAAGATCATGAGATCTGGCAGGTCAAATCATCCAGGGAATATATTCGCTTCCCACAAATTCGTCGGCAGCATGACCCTTACGTGGATGATCGTTGTCATCCAGTAAGATGAAATCAGTGCCAACTACACTTCTGAAAAGGCGAACAAAGGGATTCAAGGTTTCATTCCTGTACCTTACAGTAGTCACTATACCTATGCAGCGACCCTTCTTAAACTGCTTTCCATCTTCTCAATATGCGTGTTTCCTACATCAAAAATACCATTTTAAGGTAATACGTATTCATTAAAACACTTAATGTTTTGGAATTGGAATAGATGTGTTTCATGCTTCATCTCTTTAATGAATAAAGTATCATATTTTTGTCTTCTGTTGTGTGTTGATTAAAAACTATATTATAATTGAGAGTTAATTTTAATTGTGATTCACTGATTTTAAAACCCTTGTACCTGTGTTCATTGCACTTATGGATAATGAATTTGAGAATGAAATCACAGAAAATATAACAAGTGTATTATAAACAGCGAACCATTGCAATGATTTAAGGAGCCTTGGAAAGCCCTGTCTCTGCCATGGAAAGCCCTGTCTCTGCCATGGAAAATTCACAAACTTTATGTACGTTTTTCTCAGAACCGATGCAAAATAGGATTATGAATTTCTTATGGGATTTATAATAACATGTGTTGTTTACTTTAATGCGCCATTTTCTTTCTAAGTAAAATTTTAAAAAATATTATGATTTGTTCATAACCACTCTTAAATTCGCATTTTTTCAGAATTTCATAGCAAAAAATAAATAATTCTCAAGAAATCATCAAATCCCCGTAGTTAAGATATACAACATAAAATAATATATATGTCATTAAAAAACCGAATTCTTAAGTTCCATAGATATTAAGAAAAAGGAACATGAACCTGAAAAATTCTTGTCTTGAGAAAATTGCGCTTAAAGATTTCATTGATACTTTTATTGTTGATTAAGGAGCTAAATTTAATAAAATCATATTTTGTATAAAAGATTATCATCTTCTCTTTCTCTCTCTCTCATTTGCCTCATAAGAATTTTCAAGTTTCCTTTTAGTATTTTTATTTCTTTTTTCTAGCATTTTCTTATATTTGGCTAGTTTCCGTTCTCTATTGGTAATGCATTATTTGTCTAATACCTCTGTATTTTTCACACAGTGATGACCTGAATGATTTTCACTCCTGCATGAAATAAGGAACTTTTTTATATATCATATAAAGTAAGAAACAGCGTAAAAAGCTCAAAATCTTAATGTTAAAGTGGTAACAAATACAATTTTTGGTAAAAGAATCCAAATGAGACTGGTCACAGATTCATTAGGATTCTGTGTTTTCCCCTTAAAGGCATTTTCTTAGAAGTTATGGATTTGACAAATCTCTAAATACATGCTTAATGATTTCTATTATTGGTAGAGAAACAATAGTATGCTTGGTGTGGTCATTGGTTGATTATTGGTTGACTTTCCACACAACATTTTTACTGTTTTTAAATATATTCTGACTTCGTTGTATTCTAAAGAAGTTAACTAGCTTTTAAATACCAGTAAACAACTACTTCCTAAAGCAAATATAGTGCAATCTAAGTGCACAAGACAAAATGTTCAGAAATTTTTTTTAAAGGTTTCAGAATTTTTGTAGAATATGTATATAACAACAAAAACTATTATTCCAATGTATAACAAATGAGCAAAGAACAATATAAACAGTTATACAATGTAATAAATAATTGTAATTAACTTTATTATTGTCAATTCATCAGTCGTAAGAGAATTATAATTAAACAGAGATACTAATATATGTAAAGCATTAGCTGAGATACCACACCACGAGAGAGGTTTGCTTACATTAATTAGCTCTTTAAAAAGTGAACAATTTGTGAAATGCCCTGAGTAAAAATAAAAAATTCCAACACTTCTGTTTTTTTTCTGAAGAACAAGTGAGATACATCGTTCAAAAGATAAAAGTTTAAGCTATTTAATTATATAAAAAAGTAAAAATCGAATTTGTGGTCAAATTTCACTTACCTGGTCCACTTAAATGGTCTCTATTTCCAAAAATAAATAAATAACTTTCAAAACATTTCTTTCTTTTGTTAAATTTGTAATAACTTCTTATTGAACGTTTTATTACCCCCCCCCCCTTTCATTCCTGAAATCAATTTAAATAACGGATAGAGAAATTACTATAAAATCAACTACATTGTTCTTCAGAAAACTAGCAACCGGAATTTTTAATTCTCATGCAATTACAATTCAATTTATTATAAGATATGTAAACTATTTTATTGGATTTAATTGCGTACAATTTCCCAAAACATATTAAAGTCTTTGATGTATTCGTATCACACGTATGGGTAAACTTTTGTTCATCATTTTTCCCTTTAAGTCCCGCGATTCTAAATCTTTAATGAAGATTGGTTCATTAAACTCTGGCATTTCTTTTGCACTGAACGCTCGCAGTGCAACATGAGCATCAAAGTAAAGATGGCTAAACTTTAGAGATTAAGGACGCAATGAAAGAAAAGGACATTCCTTTAAAAAATAATTTCATTGTGGTAAAAAGGGGAAAAAAAAACATTGTCGTTGACTCGGGATTGGGCATCCTTGTAACATCCTTGAAAAACACCGACAGTGATTGATGAAAATATATTTATTTAAAAATCACTCAAAATTACAGTACTCAAAAGAAATCTTAAATTTAATACAAAAACATAAAGATCTTTACAGATTTCAATAATATTGGGTTAATTAAATGGTAATGCCCCTCACACCTCCTCTTCTAAATTTCAAAGACTTTTCCGTTTCTTTGTTTTGTTTTAATATAAGCCATGGTTGAAACTTTTACGTCACAAAATGACGTGAAAAATGATAAAAATAATTTGTTCCGGGGGGGGGGGGGGTTTTGGGGGTGTTGGGGTTTTTTATTTAAACAGGGGCTCTAAATTTTTCAAACATACAGCGGAGCTTCGCTTAAAGAGCATTGTTGGTTCCAGAACACGAAACATGCATGTTAAGTGAAACAGTTTTTTCAATTTTTTGAAATCAGGAATGCGAATTCAATTTGCAGAAAACGAAAACAAAATAAAAATTGAAAAAGTTTTATACAAAGTTTTACAAAAAACAGATCTGGCCACCTAAGTTACGCTTTTTTTTATAATTATTATTAAATTCCTCAACTATGTAAAAGAATTAAAGTAAACGATGAAATATCGAGAAATGGATGATATAAATGTTTCCGATATCAAATTTAAAGGAAACGATAAATTATTAAATTGAATATATTTAAGCTCAATGTTAATAAAATTAAAGCAAACGATAAAAAATTGAAAAGTGATCAAGTACGCCAAAAATGATCCACCTAAAACAATAGACCCAAGGGTAGGTCATAATAGTAAATAAATATTAAAATTATTTTACCCCAAAACATTCCAGGAAGGAAGCCAAACTAAAAAGACGTAGTTTAAAATTTTTGAGGTAAAAAAAAAAATGGTTGCCTCACAACTGTCTTAAAATTCTAAATAATGTTATTAGTTTTGAGTCATAAATTGGTAAGTAAATAAAAAATTTATTTTTTGCATTTGTTTCACTACAATCCAAATAACAAAATTAGGGTGAATTTATTACGATGTATTTTTAAAAATTCAGTTCATTTGTGGTAAAAGCAGATATCAGACATTATTGCATATACTTTATTTCAATCCAATTAAAAAAATTCAGGAAAAATTTATTATAGCGTATTTTTGAAAATTATTTTTTTTTTACTGGTGAAAGCAGACATCAAAAATATGCGCAAAAAGCAAGATATTTTTTTTGAAAAAAGGTCAGGTTTTTAAAACGTTTTTCTGAATTTCACTTGGTGTGTGTGTGTGTGTGAGAGAGTGTGTGTGTGTGTCATCAAATTTTCGATCGTTAATTTAACCAACTTCCCATCAAGCTAGAGCTTTGAAATTTTGGGAATCGTTCGTACTCGCCTAACAATGCAATATTTAGACATTTGCGACAAGTTTTAACTAATATTTTCTTTAATAATGCAGTTTAGCCCAAACACTTGGCGCGATTTCAAAAATTGGTA
>BMAW01106496.1:786130-801240 GCA_019974015.1 Nephila pilipes
GTGTGTGTGTGTGTGTGTGTGTGTGTGTGTGTGTGTGTGTGTGTGTGCGTGGTTAATGTTATTGGATGAATGTTATCGTAAAAAATATAGCATTCGCTTTGAAAAATTTCAATCAGGTTGTTTATTTAATTCAATTGGTATGTTTCTATTAAAGATAAGATATTGTCCAGCTATGACGAAGAAAATCAAGCGAGGCCGCGTAACCCACACAGCAAGTGTAATGAGAGAGAAAAGAGAGACAGATCTACCACAAACGCTTATATAAGCTAATAATAAAGAAGTGGCTGAAATAATTTTGCTAATTCAGCGGTTTTTTTAAACGGGATTCGTGATTTTAACGTAACACGCGCGATTCTAAAAAGAAAATCAGACTCTTTTAAAATTATTTAAAGGAAAAAAGCAATGGAAACTTTTTAACATTTTATAAGAACAATGAATTAATACTTGAGAATTAAAAATTCTCCTCTTCCACCGATTATTCCTAAATATTGTACCTTTTAAATATAACTGTGTTGTTTAGAATCTGTATTACATATAAAGTAATATGTAACACAGGAATTATGTACATAATACTTGTATACAGGTATTGTGCACATAAAACTTGTTTACAGATATTGTGTAAATCATATAGTTGAATACTATTTATATTAAAGCACCTACTTAATTAAAGCTCTTACTTATTACTTAAGAGCTTAGGAACTTATACAAATCACCTGTTGCTTACGATAAAATCTCTATAATATTAACATAATTTGATCTCTGTAGATATATTCACATACTTCGATTGAAAAATTCCTTTTTCTTTTCCTTCACTTGAAGGATTCTGAAAATTATATAAACTTCATTCATACGAAGTTGAAATTTGAAAGTTATGAATAACAATCGATTGTCAAAGTTAAAAGTTAAGAAGTATTTTCCTGCTCACAAATCTCACCTAAAAATATATTGTAGGTTTTAAGTCATCTCTCTCAATATATTTATGAACGACTTTATCTCGAACTGCAAAAGCAAACGTGATCTCTTTTCAGCACTGGAACAGTTTTTTTTTTAATATTTGATACAATTATACTTTAGTATTATGCTCACCAACAATGAAATATTGCAAACGAGAAATAATGTGTGTTTAAACCGCTTAAGGCTCCCGTCTACCCGCCATTTTGATTTCGCGGACGTAATGTTAATCCTATGGAATTTCGACTTTAATTCTCACATCTTTACTGTTCGACCTATTTGAATACAATAAAGTGCATCTGAAAGAGCAAAAAATAATGAATGCTTCTGTGGAATTACTTTTTTCCACCGATTTTTAAAAATATTTTATCCCTATTTTAATGATTCGTTTACTTGTTTTCCAGTCTTTAAAAAATATTTTCAAATTTTTTTCAAAAATTGGAGGGAAAAAGTAATTCCACAGAAGCATTTATTATTTTTTGCTCTTTCAGATGCACTTTATTGTATTCAAATAGGTTGAATAGTAAAGATGTGAGAATTCAAGTCGAAATTCCATAGGATTAACATTAAGCTGATGAAATCAAAATGGTGGGTAGACGGGAGCCTTAACTATATTATGAAGTAGAATATAGACTGTACTAACAATTAACATTGGTTTTCGTTTTCGGTGTTATATAATAGACTGAAATGGAAAATCATATAAACTGCCGCATAGTAAGATGTATTCTTGCTGGGCGAAAGTCAATTTTCCAAAACTCTTCAAAAGTAAAACATATATTGTTACTCCGAGAACGACTTATCTCCGAAATATAAACAACTCTTCACTCTTCGCTCTCCTGACAACGGCCCCTTAGAACCACTTGGAATTTGATCATTTTATATTAAGTGCGTTCTTTTTCTCGACATCTTATGTGAAGCGCTAATTCAACTATTCGTGTAATTTGTGTTATAACTGAAAGTATTTGCTTATGGAAAGTTGTACTGAAGGTAAGTGGATATAAAAATTCAAACTTTTTTCTTTTTGATTGTTTTTATTTGAATGAGGGAAATATTTTTAAAACATTTAGTGTCCCATTACTTATTTTTTTTACTGAATCATAACATTCCTGAAAATATTATCGTAATTTCGGGTACATAAACCACAGCTTAAACATGTTTAAAAGTTGAAATTTAGCGTCTGTAGTTTATCTGCCGGGGCGGCGTATCGGATGGAATTTCTTTTCCCTCTGTCTTTGGAGCCCCGTTAGCTAAAAACATAAGTTATGCACAAGCAAAAAAGTAAATGGAGAATTTAGCAACATTTTAGCCTGATTAGCCTCACGTTGTGCTAAAGCTGTGCAACAAGTTCGTATTCACTTAACTATGCTAGAGTTCGCTCAGTGTAATAACACAGTAATGTATGTACGGTCGCCTTGAGGGTCAATAAAAAATGGCAATCAGTCCGAGAAGAGTCGTATCCGCTTTCATTAAATTGGAAATCATTGAAAAAGAAAATGGAAATGTAGATAGCGACATTGAAAGAAGTGAATCAGAACAGAGTGACGAAAGTAATATCCATGGTCATTTGTTATTTAATGCTGACGTTGAGATGAGTCGCGTTTTATATTAGTAAATATTGTTGATTTTAACTGTAAAATTCTGTCTAAAAATTCTAAAAAAGCTTACCAAGCCTCTAAAAATAGCGTCCGTTATATTTAACCAAAATTCGTGTTTGTCAAGGAAAGATGCTTTTTTGTTATTTATTTATTCATATATTATTGTTTATAGTTATGTTGTAAATGTTACAAGATCTTATCAGCGATGATTACATCCGTATGAAAGGGAATTGTTGAGTAAATGAATAGTAAGGGCTATGTTTTGGAATGCTTTGTTACGGCGTATACGACGGAGTGGCTTATCCAATGAACCTTCAGTTTAAGTTAATTATCATCTTTATGTACGTCGCATACGTCGGATCGGTCTTTCTATCCGTAAATTATGCTATTTGTATATCAAGGTTGGTTTCCTTGATATACAATTACCATAATTTGTATCAAGGAAATACGATTCATTGTAATTTGAGAAGAAATAAATTTGTTAATAGAGAGAGAGAACAAATATTAAAAAAATTAAGATTTTGAGTCACCTAAATTCAATAACTGTTCAGTCAATAAAGAATAAGTTAACCCAGAAGTCACACGCTATGAGAATGCTCTCAGGTTATTTTGCTCAAGCATATCAAATGGCATAATTACGAAGTACATTATTACTAATAATTATAAACTTTGTAGTGTTGTGTGTGCTAAGTGATAAGTTAAGTCACAAATTAGTGATGAACTAAATACTATTCCAAATATTCAAAACAGTGCTAGAAAAATATACGAAACTCTTCTTTTAGTTAAGTGTTATACATTTCTTTCTCCTTCGAAGTTTCTAGGATTTTTTCTACATAAGAATTAGAACTTTTCAAATCTATTTCAAACATTGAACCATCAAATATTAGGTTCCATTCCTTGCATTGATTAGCGTCATAACATGTTTGCACATATCTATATTGCCAGGCAGTTATATTATAACATTGTGGGATGTTTTGTGTTTCTGAACTAAAAAATGGGCTATTTAGTCTTTCCCCATAAAAGAATAGTATAATCACTAATGATTTCATTACTTAATTTCCCATTTCTTCCTTAAAGATCTCTTTAACCATCAAAACGTCATTTAATTAACTTTGAAGACTTCTAATTATTCATCATACGATAAAGTATGAAAGGTCTGGCTAACACTATTTGAAAATACCATGTTTTCACACTGAGTAATACTAACATGAGCGTCGGGAGTCAACACATTTCAAATAGCTCTACAAAATTGAAAAATGTTCCGTAAGCGCTAATTTCACACAATATGTGTAGAATTTAACCTTAGAAGCAGATCCTGACTGGTCTAACAATTTTTTCATTTATGAAGGAAATAGATTATCCCAAATGTGGGGTATCGAAACACCCCATGCTGACATCTTCATCTCCTAGCCAGTATTATACATTAAGCTAGTCACTGAATTTTACAGGAGGGGCGAGAGATGAAATATTGTCATAAACCTATTTCTTTAAGTTCTAGATGCCTGGAATTAAAATTAATTCAGGAATAATTATCACGTGATTTATTCATTTGAAAGAATACAGGGCTATTAAGTATTTTAAAATAGACTTCTGTATAAAATTTAGAATATAATAATAAAATTTAGAATAGAATAATAAAATTTAGAATAGAATAATGAAATTTAGAACAGAATAATGAAATTTAGAATAGAATTCATAGGGTCGGAATCACTTCAATATAAAAAAATTAAGGTTCTTTTTTTTATATTGAGGGATAACATTATTAACAAGTCACATAACGTTATTTAACATTATTTAACTTGGACCTTAGAAAGACTTTTACATAGCAACAATAAATTGCTTCCATTCTTAAAAAGTCGCATGTGTATCTAAGAAGAAATTTCGAATCCTAAGGAGTTATTTACTCATTCTAATTCACTTAAATCAGAGTAACTGCTGTGTTTGCTTTCTCATTTTTTAAGAAACTATTTTACTATGAATTTATTATTATTCACTTTATATTATTGATCTTTCATTTTATATATATATATATATATATATATGTATATAATCACAGATCAATGATATCAACAATAATAGGGATTTGATTTTATGCCGTTTCGAATATCAGTGGAATCTCGGATTGATTGGACTCCCCCCACCTATGACATCGGCTCTTTTATTACCAGGGTCTCCCGCATGACCTAGGAACCCATTGAAACTGTTGGATTCAACCACTGGTGATAAGCTCTGCCAGTTTAGCGCAGACTTTGATTGTCCGTAGGCAATCTGTAGGGTTGTTATTGATGTGCTGAAATGGCTTTACCTAAGTCACAGATCTTTCACAAGGTGAGGCTCATAAATCAAATAACGCCATAAAGTAGACTATAAGGTTACTTGAAGGAAGAAATGCGTAGGAAACCATTACAAATTCAGAATTTCTTATTTAGAATGATGAAAATTTAATAAAAAATATGGAATTTTCTGTTTAATGTTATATGCTTAAATTATGTTAATATTACATGCATAAATTTTACAAATAGCCATTGAAAGTCAAAATACCCACTGTGAGATGTCTTTCTGACGACAGAATGTCACAAAATGTCTATTCATCGAAAAATTTAAATAAGGTAGAAATAGACTGTTTTTTCATTTCAATTTCCAGGTGGAGGAGAGGATACCAGAAATAAACTCGCCTTTTTTGGCATGAAAAATTGCAGTTGAAAATTTTCCTACCTAAGGAAAACTAAAGAATGTGGTTTTGATCTTTTGAAAGGTATCCACCAAAACTTCAGCCATTTTTGAAGCACTGTTGTTGTTTGGTTATCATTTGAGCAAGTCGTTGTGAGTATTTTTGTGAAAATGGAAAAAATCAAGTATCGAGCTGTCATTATTTATTTTTTTTTGTTTTGTTTTTGAATGGCAATGCACTACGCAAATGAAAGATAAGTTAGACGCTGCGTTCAGGGACTCTGTACCATCATTTGCCACTATCATCGAAATTTCGGGCAGCTGAATTTAAACGTGCCCGTACCAGCTTGGGAGACGATGAATTTTCGGGACATCCAAAAGCTGCAATCACTGACGATAACATCGCTAAAGTTCATCAAATGGCGCAAGACAACCATCGAATTAAAGTGAGAGAGATAGCAGAGGCTGTGAATATGTCGAAATAACATATTTGTCACATATTAAAGCTACATTTAGGTATGAGAAAACTGTCTGCGCTTTGGGTACGTTAGACCAAAATATGTTCCAAAGAACATATCCAACGCTGTGTTGGCTCCGTTTAGCGTAATAAATCAGAGTTTTGGCGCCGATTAATTACTCTAGGGTAGAGGTGGCGATCCTTTATGTATCAACGTGTCATTTTTTCTAAAAAAATATTTAATGAGGCAATATAAGTGCCATCAAATAATTTTGACTTCATGTTTATTGGGAAAATAATAATACTAAATACAATCAACTCCAAATTCCTTATTTACTACAAAAAAATACATTTTACAATGTCTCAGTTATATAAACGCAATTCAAATTGAAGTAACATTAATGTGACTTCTGTTGTTGCAGATTAGATGGCAAATAACTTATATTAGGGTTGTAAGATGTTATTTTTATCAGAATGCAAGTTGAACTGGAGTCATCTATCAAACGGTTTCTAAGCGAGTCTTTAATGTTATTTATCTCTGATGAAAGATAGATGAAAATATGGTTAAAATAGCATGAGCCAGCTTCTTCAAACATTTAAATGTGTCTGGTAACGAATTCCCTATTTCCAAAATTTTGTTATTGGCATTTTTACTTATATTGCATGTCAATCTTTCTGTTTCAATTAATTCCATCTCTTTCCATGTTTGAATAAATTTTTGAATTCATATTGAACTAGACTTGAATTCAATCAGCTGTACTTCAAATTCTTCAATTTCCAATCAATCGAAATGAGACAAGTTCAGTTTATCAAATGAAGTCACATCATGGTACATAATAAACTTGAGTGTTTTCAATAATTCTTGGAACTAAGAAAATCTCTCTTGATTAAAGAATCAATTACAGAAATAAATTCTTCAGTTACTGTTTCTTCGTCTGGTTTCTCATGTATATTTAAATCATTGATATTTTATTTTCAAGTTTGGAAAATACTTGTAGTTTCTCGTAATAATATCGTTCCTGTGTGAAAACATGTTGTTTAGTGTCAAAAGCGGGAAAAGCGCGAATCATGACGATAATTGTTTTATTTGTGCCTTGAATCTTCACGTTCAATAGATTGAAACGTTAGCATATGTCTGTAAAAAAATCAACTTTGAAATCTACAAAACATCCAACAACTGTAAGTATTGTTCAATTTCTCCCTCATTTTGCAGAAACAGTCTGATTTCTTCTACGCAATCAACAAATCTTTGAAGTACTTTCCTGCGGTTTAACCAGCGAACATTATTATACGTCAGTAAGCCATTATAAACCGAGGTGACTTCATTTAACAAAGCATCAAACTTTTGCTTATATAAAGCCTGCGACGAAATGAGATTAACTGCTATTTTTGTGACAACCGCCATTACATTATCAAGAGATGTTAAACCACTCTTAGCACACAGGGCTTGTTGGTGAATGATGCAGGGGAATCAATAAATCGAATGTCATACGTTTGTTTGAAATAAACTTATGAAACCAAATTTTTTTGCCCACTATACTTGGAGCATTATCAGTTGTTACTGAAACAATTTTTTTCAAATCAATTTCTTACTCAGCAAGTGAATTTTTAACTGCCATACAAATATCTGTGCCCTTTGTATTTGTTAGCAATGATGTTATCGCAATTAATTTTTCCTTAATAATGTTTCCTACGCAATCGTCAAGACAGTGATTTAAATGGAGCGAAGTTAATATCAATTTTTTGTTGATCAGCTACATTTCCGGCCAGTTTTAATATTCTTTCTTTTATAGTGTTTCTAGATAAAGGAACATCTTTGATACGCTGAATTATCTTATCTTTATTATCGAAATCATCGAAAAGTGAGGGCGCGCATGCTAAAAGGGCTTCCCTCAAAAACTCTCACTCTTGAAAAGGTTTACTATGCCGAGCAATGACATTTACAGCCGCATAACTTACAGCGCTCATATGACAATTTTTGCCAACATATTTAATCATAGACGTCGACTGTTTATTTCTGTCTTTCATTGCACTTGCAATTAATTCCTTTTGCTTTGGTTCACTTTTTTGAATAACGAATTTGTGATTTGTTTCAAAATGGCATTTTACAGACGATGTTCTACATACCACTGTTCCAAAACATAAAACACACACAACTTTGTCATCTTTACTAATAATGCCATATTTCTCAGTCTACCAAGTTTGAAATTCTCTGATACACTTACTATCTTGCACCTTTTGTTTTTTTCTGAACTAGCCGTATTAAATAACAGTTAAAAATCGTAAATATAACACAAATAAACTTTAAAATACGGTTGTACCAAAGAAATTGACTATTATGCTATGCGAAAACAAACTATGCGTCATTAGCAATTGTAGTCCACGATATAACTACAATAACAAACGTTCGTTCGTAATATGCTTCATAGTGAACTTTGTGATTGGTGGCGTGCCCACAATATTGTGTCACGTGCCATTGGTTCGCCATCCCTGCTCTAGGGTAAACTTGGATAAACACTTATACATCCGATACAAAATTACAGTCAAAGCAGTGGACTGCGAAGGAAGAATCGGCTCCAAAAAAAGCAAAAAAATGTTTTTTTCGGCTGTGAAAGTGATGATGACATTTTTTGGGGAATAGTCATAGAGTTATCTAATTCGAATAACTTCAAACAGGAAAAAACATTACAAGAGCATACTACACATCATTACTCGAAAGGCTGATGGCTGAAATTGAGGAAAAACGGATGCATTTGCAGAAAAAAAAATTATATTTCATCAAAAATTCCACGAATTACGGTTTGAACTGCGTGACAACCCTCCTAATTCATCAAATCTTTTAGATTAGGGAACAAACATAAGCCCCAAGTGATTTCTCTCTGTTCCCTATTCTAAAAATCGCTCTCAAAGGACAGAGATTTTCGTCAAATCAGGAGGCTATCACCTTCGTAAACAATTATTTTGCAGAGAAAGACGCCGAATACTATTTGAACGGGATAAAGAGATAATAGCATCGCTGAGAGAAGTGTATGAACTTAGAAGGAGACTATGTAGAAAAATATAAATATATTTAATGAAAAAATATCCTGCATCGTTGTTAGGTCGGAAACTTTCCAGTTCACCCTCGTATATGTGTATAATTTTCATTCATAGGTATATTACATATGCATACATATACACCTGTATATTGTATACATACATTGTATGCATGTATAATGCAAAGAAAAATTACTTTCATTGATATAATTCTTTATATTACTTTTATAAATTATGTGCTTGATGCAATACAAAAATAATAATTTAGATAGATATATAGTAACTATATTTATAAATTTTTATCAATAAAACGAGAAAATTTAATTTGGCAAATATTTTCGACAGAAAGATATGGAAACAAATTCATCAATCAAGCATTATGATATTTGATAAAATATGATTGAAAGTCAAGAAAATTAGTTAAGAACTGGAAAATTAGTTATGAATCATGCATACAAAATGAACTGAAGCATATGAAAAATCATAAAATATATAAGAAAAATCAAATGCCAGTTATTAGATCTTCAAAAAAAAAAAAAAATACGATGGAAGGACAAGAAAATTTCTTATCACGATATCAGTAAAATAATGAAGCACAAGAAGAGTAAGAAACGTGTTAAGAAATTTCAAGTACAAGAAATTAGATATTCAATAAAATATAAAAGGATGTCAAGAATTAAAGAATTAATTAGGAATCAGGAGTATAAAATAAATTAAAGCACTTGAAAAAATAGAAAATTCTCGAGGAAAATCAAGTGTAAGTAATTAAATAGTCAAAAAGGTCGAAAGAAGGGCAAGAACAAGCAACTAGGCATTCTATAAAATGCGAAGGAAAGGAATGAACTAGGAAATTAATTGAGAATTAGAGAAACAAAAGGAAAAATCACGTGAATTAGAAGCTTGGTAAGGAAAATCCCGTGCAAGCAACTTGATATTCAGTAAATACGAATATAGGTCAAAAACTAGTTCAAGCAATTAGTAATTCAATAAAATAGAAGGATGGGCAAGAAACTAAAAAAGAATAATTGTGAATCAAAAATACAAAACAAAAAAAATGACATGAAAAATTAGAAAATTGGTAAGGAAAACCAAGTATTTGGTTTTCAAAACAAAAAAAGATATTTTAAATATTTCACTGAAAGTAATAAAATGTACATCGCGTTTTAGATTTTACTTCATAGGCCCAAAATTAAAATTCAAAGAGGAAAACTCTGAGCATCTGCTTAGGAGTGAATAATAGGTCACAAATTTATTTAAATCATTTTCTTTTCCTCTGTCTGCAAAAAAATTATAGTCTGTCTTGTATCGTGTTTTGTACAGGAAACGATCGAGAGGTTGAAAACGGAAAGTTATTGGGATTATAAGTCACGGAATGTCATCCGAGCATAGCAAAAATAATCAAGTAACAAAAGAGTGTCGTGAGCGGCCAACCCTTATATACTCAGCATGCTCACATCACCTGAAAAAAAAATAGAAGTATTCATGTTACAATGGAAGACACCCTTGGGTTCTTTAAATGATGCCTTTTCCATTTAGAATAACTTCTTTGATGCATTACAGAGCACCAAGAGAGGTCCTTAGCTGTGATGAGTTAGCGTGGAATTCTCTTCGACAAAGACTATTCATATTTAGTTAAGCATTGGTTTCTTCGACATTAAACTTTATCGGTAAGTATTTATGTAATAGTAATTATATTTCAATATTATTTGCATTTTTCTTAAGTTGGTATTTTTGCAGATGAAATGAGTATGATTTGCGAAAAAACAATTTAGCATGTATATTTAATTTTAGTGATTAATCCTTGCATTGAACGTATGTAAATGTCTCATTTAATGTAGAAAAATTCTACTATATATTAAATTTTATTACTAATTATTGAGTTGAGAGTATGTGTATTATTTAGTAAATAATTTTATATATACTTAATTGGTTAATTATTTCGTTGAAGGTACGTGACTTGTCATATACGTTAAATTTCCAACATGTATTTAAATTTATCGATTAATCATTTAGTTTAACGAATGAGTTTTATTTACAATGTAACAGTGATGCCATATATTTAATTTTATTGATCACTCATTATGCTAAACGTATATAAGGGGTTTAATCAGGAAATTAAATATCAAATATATGCTTAATTTTATTGATTAATCACTGTGTTGGACGTGTGTAAGTGTTTTATTCAGCAAGTTAATTATCTCACATATGTTTAATTTTATTGATTAATCACTGTGTTGGACGTGTGTAAATGTTTTATTCCGCAAGTTAATTATCTCACATATGTTTGATTTTATTGATTAACTTTGTTTTGAACGTATGTTTTATTTTTACGTTGAAAATCTCACATATCTTTAATTTAGTTGGTTAATGATCGTGTTGAACGTTTGTAAGTGCATTCTTTCGTATGTAAGAATTATATCAGAAATATTTAATTTTATTGATAAATTTTGTGTTAAACATATGTCAGCATTCTACTTAGTATTATAAGACTATCATACAATTCTTTTGAATAATAATGATAGTGTATAAAATATTCATTTAGAAATATGTGGATTATTAAACATTGAGCTAAAAGGAATCTATTCTCTAACTATTTCCTAACACAGATTTCAGTCAGTACTACAACATTAAATTATGGAAAGGAAAATTTAGGAAAATTATAAATGTTATAAATTCCTACTAAACAATTGTAAGTACACGACATTTTTGTAAGCGTTTTCAGTACCTCTTATAAAAAATGATATAATACATTGTAATAAAATTGTTAATAATTATCGGTTATTAATGAAACTATAATAAACTTCGAATTGTTTTAAACTCCTATTTACTTCCTATCCTCCTCCATTTACAACTACGAAACAGTATTTAAGATTTTCTTGTTTAACAAGCAAAGTAACCCATGCGGGCAAATATACATGTATATATATATATATATATATATATATATACGTATTTATTAACCACTAATAGCATAACAGTAACAGCAATAAAACAGCTAATTTATCAACCATAATAGCAATAAAAAAAAGCTTGTTTTAACCACTAATAGCTTAATCGTAATAACAATGAAAATACTTATTTTTTAAACACTTACGGAAAGTTGATCAGGATTTGCATATATTTAGTAAATTTGGTTCAGTGATTAGAATGTAAATACCAAAAGTTAAGAGTTTCTTTAAACAAATATCTATCTGTTCTTTAAAATAAAAAAAATGTAATAGAGAACTTTGATGACGTTACAAAAAAATCAGAACAGTCACTTCTTTACTAACGTAAATAGTCGATTTTTATTTTAAGTTTAATATTGATCATCTATAATTATATTATAATTATTAAAAATTAAATACATTCAGATAATAGAAAACGTTTATTAAAGTAAAAGAATTTTTGCGCTTCCAACAAGCAATTAAATTTAAATATTTAAAATATCTATTTTACTCAGGAAAAAAACGTATGTGTTGTTTCCGTTTATACCGGTCTTTTGAGAAGAAAATTAAAACTGTACTGGTTACATTTAAAGTTAAAGTGATCTTCGGGAAATCAATTTCATTGTACGACTAAAACTATTGATCAAAAAGGCTTTGAACATTATGCTCGTCAGAAAAATTAGCTTTGCTTTTTTTTTTTTTTTCAAACTACATATTGAAAGAATAGATTCTTTGAAATTTTCTCGGGTCGACAACTGATTTCCATCTCAAGAGGAAGTATGATTTTATTTATCAAAAAAAATTATAAATAAAACTTATTACATAATATTTTATTAAATTATCAATTATCGCTCGTTAAATCTAAAAAGGCTCTAAAAAACTTAGCTGTTAATTTTCAAACAATATGTAATTTAATTATCATTTCTTCTTTTTTATTAATTCACAATATTTTAGTTTGAATGTTCTAATTTTAAAAAAAATTACCGAGAGCTGAAGGAATGATAAGATATGTACAATTGTTTCTAAAGCAGTTGAACATAACTGCTTCAAACATTTATCGAAAAATTTAGTTTGGTGAAATCTTTCTTTGATCGAAAGTAATATAAGCATATAAAAAGTTTATCTTCAATGAAAAATATTTTTTCTTTATTACAAACCGTTTATTTTAAGTGAGATAAAATTATTTCTCAATAAAAATACTGCATTCTGAGAAAATCTATTACATAAACACATATTTCGTAATTTGAACCTAAATTTTCTTCCACATGTTTTGTTCTGTTTCAAGTATATCTACTTTTACCGACAAGTTAATACCCTTTCCAGAGTCAATCTCATAGATAATCATCTCTCTGTCAACGACGGTGATTTTTTGTGTTTCATGTTAGCATCTCTTCCGGGTTTAACTATTTTCTTTAAATAGATTAAAGACAGGACCAGCACATTGAACTGTGTTTATTGGACTTCGCGGATTAAATTCAAGGTATGTGATTTTCTTTCAATAAATTGCTTGCGTGGGAGATTTTTCTCCAAGGTATAAATATTTATTAATAATTTTCTTTTGAATCAACTTGTTCATTAATCATAAATGTTTTTTTTTTATTCTCGTTGTTGGTTTATATGAATTTTACAATTGATCGAATAAGTCTCCCGTTTTTAAGTGGACTAGGCACTCATGGAATAATAATGTTTTTTTTTTCTTTTTCTTTTTTTACGACTTAAAGGATTATGTTTCATTGTGCATAGTGTTTTTATTCCAAATAATGAATTCAGATGCAAATTTAGGTAAAAAAAATTAAATATTTTTAAATAATTTCGAAATTTTTTAAAATTTTTACTGTTCCTTTATTTATCAATATTTTCATATGAAATTTTTTTTGTAATATTAACAAGAATATTTTAAACAACTTAAGGGATTGATTTGACTCTAACTTATTTAGTTTCGACGAAAAGGAAATCTTAATATGTATGCTAAAAGTCAGAAAATCCTTGATTTGCTCGGCATTTTATTTTTTTAAGGAAAAGTATTCAATATATTGCAAAATGATTATCTAATTTTGTTACATGTATTATATATAATACACAGAAAAAAATTAAGTTTTTGATAATTATTTGTGGAAGGGGAGAGTAACATTTTAAATTCATTGATGTATTGAAAAAAACATTTAAGTATTTAAATTTTATTTTACTAATTATATTTATTTATTTTACAAGTTTTATAACACTTAAAAATAATTTTTATAAACTTCAATTAACTTAAAATTCTACTCTAAAACATTAACTGTGTTTTTCTCTTTGAAATAATTATACATTTTCATATATTTTCGGTTCGTGTTTTGAATAACTGATCACTATTTTTCAGAGTATTAACTGCATTTGACCAACGAAAAAACGAAGAGAAACATAAAGAAAATATACATATAATGAAAAAATTGAAACCATTTACAAATATTTGCTTCATGTTATATCGAAATGATGCATTTACATAAAACGTAGATGTGAATAAAAACATAAATTATGAAATTATTAATATAAAAATTATTTAGAATTAACTCAGTAAATATACTACAAGTAAAACGTAAGATTTATATAAATCCCTCGCAGGGAAAGTTGAGGTCTCTTAAAAAGAATAATAAATAGCTATAGTTATTATTAAAACAAAAAGAAATTTGTTTATCAATAGCTGTTGACCAAAGACTGCTTGAAATTACTCAAATCTCTTAAAAGGTTGCGTGATCAAATTTGTTTGCTTACATTTTTTTTTTTCAATTTGATTTCTTACACCGTTTAGTTCTGTTACATACAAAAGTAATATATGAATCGAAACAAAATATATCAAAGAATATTATCAAATAAAAATAAAAAAATTGACTTTGTCATTTTGTCCAGTCTCTTTAAGCAATTACAGCAATTCATAAAAAAAAAAGTCAAAAATTGCAAAGCAACTAAGATGCCTTTGAAAAAGAAAAAAAAATTAATTTATGTCATGTATTTTTTAATTTAATATCTCGCTTAAATGTTCCTCACTTTTCAAAATTTAAAACTAAAGTAATTTTATTTAATGTTGAAAAATGTGTAAATTTATATATCAGTTCATGCAAGAAATTCCCGTTCATATACTTAAATAATAATGTACGAACAGTTAATAATCGATACCTTTATTTAATTGTATGAGAGAGAGAGAGAGAGAGTCACATATACATTTATCTTTACGGGTATGCCTTGCATAAATTCTCCACAGCATTTTTATCTTTATAAATTAGTAAAGTGCTTATAAACATGGAACTCTGTGTATGCTAAACATAATTATAATTTCAAGAATTGAATTTATAGTCTTTTTTTTTTAATTTTATGACTCAATTTTTACATAATTGTTATACAAATATTTTGCGTACTTAAAATTGGGAGTGTTAATAAGCTAAAGAAATTATGTTCACTATGTAGGAAATACCTTCATTTTACAATGGGGGGGGGGGG
>BMAW01106496.1:801340-875425 GCA_019974015.1 Nephila pilipes
TATATATATATATATATATATATATATTGAGAGAAAAGTATACTAGAACCCTAAATAACACATTTTGAGAAAAATACAAATAAAGATGTTTTTCTATGTTGTGAAATACCTGTTTACAATTTTAAAATTTGATTTTCGAGCTTTTTCTATCAAATTCTCATAAACAATATATCTACGGATTCAGAAGAGAGTCCTCTATTTCTTAACGGCATATTAAGAAATATATAAAATTTGAACCATTTTAGCATATCTTGATCACTTCAGATAACAAGAAAGTGTGACAATTATACTAAACTTAAGGAAACAATTAAAAAGGAAACAAAACCTGAATTTCTGTTTTTAAATATACAATGAAAAATTTTCTTTTAAAAAATTAAGAATCCTGTTAAAACTCTATATCCTTCAATTTTTTTCAAAGCGAAACTCAAATTATTCTGAATCAAATTTAGGAATTTTCAATTAAATGAAACATTTTTAATAAGAAAAGCTCATGTATTCCTATCACTTCTGTAAATACTTACTTACATTTTTCCGATTGCTTATATTAATTGGATGCGAATTCATCGCGTTGAGAATTCGCTTGTTTAAAACAAAAATTCGTAAAATATGCACTTCCCATATACCTATCTTTTTAAATCCGCTTAAAAACTCACTTTATAAAACTTTTGTTATTTTTAGTTCTTTTTTCATTGGCAGAGTTTTAATTACTTTTAAAACTGAAATACTCCTCAAAAGGTTATAAATTAAATAATAAATATCGAAAGGATATTCAATAATTTTTCTCTTAGCATTAAGTTCTAAAAATTTATTAATATTAAATTCTAAGAACTTATTAATATTAAATTCAAAAAATGTTAATGCTAATAAATTCTTATTCGTTCTTAAAATGACTTTACTTTCTGTCCTTCAGGCTCCCGTCTACCGGCCATTTTGATTTCTTGAACATAATGTTAATCCTATGGAATTTCTACATCCGTCCTCGAATCGAAACAATTTTGTCTATTTGAATGCAAAAAAGTGCATCCGCAAGAGAAAAAAAATAGCAAAGGTTTCTGTGGAATTATATTTTCCTCCGATTTTTAAAATTATTTTTCGCCTATTTTATTATTTGTTTGTAGGTTTTTAGGTCTTTAAAATATTTTTAAATATTCTCGAAGAAGAAAATGTAATTGCTCAAAAACCTTCGTTAATTTGTGCTTTTTCAGATGGACTTTTTTTTATTCAAATAGTAAAGATTTGAAGAGGATAGTAGAAATTCCATAGAATTAACATTACGTTCACAAAATCAAAATGGTCGGTAGTTGGGAGTCTTAAATTCTTGTGCTATCAAGTAAGACGCTTTTAGAAATTAGCGATATTTTTTACAAATGCTTTGAGTGTACCTGGAATTTTTACCGTTCAACACTTACTAATCTCAGACTTTTTTAAAGCTTGGAATACATCAGGGGATACTTTTTTCTTTAGTTTCTAATTATACTTTGTTTGTTTGACACACTTACACACTTGATCGTTCATTTGTTCTCCCTAGTAACTTTGCACTCTACACGTGGGAACACAATTACATAATTGTTCTAAACTGGGAAATCTCTTTCTCATCATTCATTTTACTGTCTTCCAGCTAACCAACCTTGAGAAGAAATGACTGATGTGTGTGCGTGTTTTTTAAGATTTAAGACACATTTAATCGGTGCCATATTCTGTAATAAATAGAAGATTTTGTTGCTAGTATTTTCGAACAGGTTATTCCATTTCTCTTGAATCTCGATGCTAAAATACATTACACATTTTATTCTATTTTAAAAATAATAATGTATTGATTTCTACATCTTTCCCCTTCATGAAATTTTAATCACTGGAAAATAACAGAGGGTGCGGAGTTATAACAAAGTATGGTGTTTTAAAGTAAACCAATTTTCGATTTATCATACGCCAGATGCGTAATGCTAAGAGTGAACAAAGTCTAAAGATATCATGAATGAGTGCATTCAACTTCAAAAGGAATTTGTGGCATGTAGTAACTCAATAGTTAAAGCTGTGAGCTCAGTCGCTGGGGAATAACTATTTGAAGCATGGGTTCGAATCCTTATGCCACCGATCATCATGAGGAATAGGTTGGCTTTTTAGCATCAAATTACATTAGATCCTAAAGTCCTTTGCGTTTTGTGGAAGTTATGATAGTCATATTCTATTAAATCCAATTTTCTGCAACTCTTTGTCATCCATAGACATAAAATTGTTAATTATAATCATTGTTTTGTGATTAGAGAGAATAGGCTTTTAAAAAAAAACATATTTTTTGAAAAAAATGTTCTATGTAATCATTTTTAATTTAAATTTGTATATATTCCCTAAAATAAAGCATCCTAAATACTCCATCACATACATAATGTTGTAAAAGTTCAACGTCGAGCAGTGACTCTAGCATAATTGACGGTTAGGCTCAAATGAATCTCAAACCCTTACATTAAGGAAATGAGAATCTCGCAACAGATATAAACTGTTTCACGCGCAAAAAAAAAATGTCGATACGCTGGAAAAGGTTTTACCATTTTACACTATTCATTTGGTTATTTCAGTAGTTTTCAATTTCAGAATTCAGAAACAAACCAGAGTTCTACCAAATCTGATTTTTTGACGCTGGAAATACTTTTTATGATACATTCTTGTGCTATTTCATCAGGCTTTTTTTTTGTATTCAAACGTAAAATAATGTGATTACTATATTTACTTTAATATATAATCATTTTTCAATATATTGGGTTATTCAAATTGATTCATTCGATACCAAAAAATTCCGTATTTCCAAAATTAAACTACACAGAATGTTAAATAATACATGAATTCAAAAGAAAACTGCGTAAGTTTTGGATTCTGAAAAAGAGGCGGTCATCGTATGTTCTTCGTGAAGCTATTTCACGAAGGTAGTTTTAGAAGCTTTCACGGAGCCACCTCGCTGTTAGATCAGTCGCATTGGGACCAGATGACTTCATGTTACACAGATGGACGCCTAAGTCATCTGAAATGTTTCGATGCAATTTCTTCGTTTGAGGGTTTATAAAAGATAAAGTGTACAAGTTTGAGCCACCATTAGCCACAAATTTATGAGAACTTACTCAACAGATTTCTGTTGCTGTACAATAAAACGCGTTTTCAATACAAATTTATTTATTGAATTGATATTATACACGTAACAGAAAGAAGTTATATCGAACGAATTGTAAGAAAAAAAAATTTCATGTTTTCCCTTTGAATTTATGTATGGCATACCATTCTGAGTCATTTATTTCTGGAAACATACAATTTCGAAATCGGATGATTTATGCTGAATAACCTTGTACTTCATAAAATAGCAAAGGTTTCTGTGGAATTATATTTTTCTTCGATGTCATGTTGCATCCATTAAGGAGTCTTATGACTATTAGATGAAATAAATCAAGTATTTTTCACCTTTCTTTGAATCTCTTTGTATCTTGTTAGCATATCATTCAGTCTTTTTTTTTTTTTTTTTTTTTTGTATGTGATAATTTATAATTTGTATCTTAATAAACTAGTTTAAAAAAATCTTGAAACTTTTTAAAATCATTTATAAAATATGAATATTATATAAATATCGTAAAATATAAATATCATAGCTTAATAATAACATTTTACTTTCACATTATTTAATTGATTGGTTTTTAGTATATAATTTTTGTTTCATCATTCGAGTAAATGCTTTAAAATATAATTAAATTAAAAATATTTACTATTTGAGGTCATTTTTAATTTTTTAAGGCTTATGGGGAATTTGCATTAAACTTTTCTATTTTTAATACGGACCTACCTTCGAAACAATATCAAAATACGTACGAAACTGAATACTTTTCGTTCCAGTTAAATTGATTTGATAATGTAATTGCATAAATTTCGTAAGGTTGTCCTAAATGATTTTTAAGATATCTTGAAAGAAATGATGAAAGATTACATTGTTAGAAAGCGAACTTTAAAATACTACTTACTGGTGAATGCAGGGAAAGTGAACAGTTGTATCTTTATTCATATCTCAGCAAATAACTTTAATTTTACATGCGGTTTATTTTAAAATACTTAAGAAAATCTGTATTTTTTAATATATATTTTTTTGCAAAAAAATCGAATTTATTTTAAGAGATATGAGAGTCTTTAATTTTAACTATTAAGATCCAAATACCTCTTGTTTCTATTGTTAATATGCTTTACACATTTAAGGTGTAACTAAAAATGTTTTAACGTCTAATTTAGCCCTGTGTCCAGTTCTGTAACTAAATACTCTAATATGAAGTATCCGAGTGCAGAAAAACGTCTTTAATTCCGATTAATTTTGACCAGAGCCAGTATGGAATAACGATAATCTCAATTATTTAGAGAATAAGAAAAAATAAATTAAAATAACGCATAATTACAGTAAATAATCTCTATATTGAACAAAGGGAGAAAGAATGATATTTACAGATGCCTACTATGTGAACAATGGAAGCGCGATTAGAGTTGTTTCAAAGTTTTTTTCCATTTAGGCAATGAAGTACTATTTGGCATTTGGCATTTCTTAAGCGGTGTAACTAAGATTTTTTTTTTTTTTTTTTTTGCGCAGAATATTTGTAAAACCATCCTCACACTTTTCTTTCATGAATTTCTAGCTGCTAGATGATTTCAGAAAAGAAAATAATTTTTCAAAATAACTGGATGAAATAAATAATTTTATTATGGAAATTTACAAATCGCTTCTCAAATTTAAAAAAAAAAAATGTGCACAATGACTCGACTTAAAGTGGTTCCAACTTATTGATGCTTAAATACAGGTCTATTTTGTTTTTATCTTTTTAACACGATATTACAGTTTTAAATTGAAAATGGCTTGATTTTAAAAGATTTTGTGATCTGTTATTGGCATAAGATTTTAATTGTATTTTTATGAACCATTATTTTTTGTCTAACTTTGATTAAATTTAAGGCATTTATTTTTATTTTTCACACGACTGTCTCAAACTAATATTTGCCTTTATCATTTTAGGTACAGAGTTCCGTGACTTAAATCAATTTTAGAAACAGTTTGTATTACTCGGAATTCATCATGGCTCATGAAAAATTAGTGCTAAGTGCCTTGGATTACCTAATATTTGCAGCCACCCTAGCTGTATCGGCTGGAATTGGTCTCTTCTTCCAGATGACCAGCAAGAAAAAGACCAATGAGGAGTACCTACTTGCTGGCAAAGATATGTCAGTGTTGCCTGTTGCCTTCTCGCTTATGGCTACTTTTATGTCTGCAACTGTTCTCATGGGTATACCAGCAGAAATGTACCTGTACGGCACCAATATGACCTTCATGAACGTAGGATTTGCCTTAGGTCCCATTATTTCGGCGTATGTCTTCTTACCCATCTTTTTCGCCAATGATGTATCCACAGCATATGAGGTAGGTACATATAAGTAACTCAAATAGAATAGTGTAGATTTTATTGATTTTGTTCAAGATTGAAAGCATATGGATCATTAGTATAACACTAGGTATATTACAGTAATCAACGTGTTTTAAAGTACCGTTTCGATGTTAAAAACTAAGGTAGTTTTTCCACCATTTTATTTTGATAAGAAAGCCTGCACTTTTTATTCCACTATTTAACACCATTATCTCCATTATTTAACACCATTATCTCAACTATTAAGGCACTTAACAGATCGTATCAGCCGCTACTAGATTCCATCTTCCGCCTGCCGCCTTATGAGCTAACCACAACATCACGTCTGTTTTAACACTATCATCCTCGTCATGGCGCTAACCTCTCAAATGTTTTTTTCAAGTGAATGTACAAGTAGTCACTAAGCACTAGATCAGGGTTATACTGAGGTTGATCGAGATCTTCTCAGGCATATGATGCGATGAAGTCTTGGGTTCGACGAGCAACATACAGACAGGCATTATCATGCTGTAAAACAATCCATTTACTGAGCCTTTGTTTGGTTTGCACGAAGCAGTTTAAATAAGGTATCAATATGTCTCGGAATTAATTATATCACCTCGAGGCTAAAGATATCCACAAACAATATACCCGGCGTATCCCAAAACACCATGTACATGATTTTGAGGGATGCAATTTTTTGCTTGACATTCATTTTTTTGGGTGATGCTGAATACCTCCATTCCATAGATCGCTGTTTTGTTAACTGTGTTACGTGAATCCCATACCCACACATTTCATTAACCTTCTGGTGAATTTCAACAGCTTTCACGCCTTTTGCATGCAGAAAATGAATAACGGCGCGTATTTTACAATCAGTGGCCTTTTCGATTGTGTGAGGTACTTTAAATGTACCCAAATAATCGTAAACACGGATGAATTATTTGTTCTGGCTTCTGTCACTAATCAGAAGGTATTCTTACAAAGAGCACCTGCGTAGATTGGCAGCAGTAGCGCTGCAGCTTCCATGTTTAATAAACGGTACTTATTTTTAAAAAATACTCCTATTAATTATATACTTGTAATAAACAATATGCATAATAAGTGTGAGGTGCACATAAGAAATGGAAAAGGTATATTACGGTTACATGATTATTAACTGATTTTATTCTAGAATGAATTATTTCTATACTTTATATGGGTCATTATTATTAAATAAACCATTTATATACTTTATACACAAGTACCTTATAATTATTTTAATTTTGAAGACCGTTACTTGACATTATTTTATAATGAAATAATCAGCTTTAACTTTTCATAGATACCATCAAGTTAGGATAATGCGGTCTCTTCAACAATAAGCAAACTTCTTAACTTTAACAGTGCATATAAAAGGCATTTGAAGTTAAATTTATTTTTTGGGAAGTTGTTTCTGTGAAATCTCGAATTTTGGTCTTCTAAATAAAAATGTCAGAATTGAACGGCAAAAGTAATTATGAGAAAAGAAGAATGAAGACAATATAGTTATATACAAAAATACGGAAGACAGTTTACTGTGAAGGGTAATTATAATTAATTTTAAATCGAATGAGCAACACATAGGACGAATCTGGAGGATTTCATAGTGTTTCTCATATCCAAATAATAAAGTTCTTTAAAAAAATAATTTAATTCCTATAAAACACAAATAATCTTTTATCTTGAAAAATCAAGATTATATTATAACATAAAAAATGGGACAAAAAATTGAATTGTATATTACTTGCTATTTAACATATTCATTTATTATCTTATATATTTTAACAAATAAGAATAATGCAAAAAAAAAATTATTTGCGTAAAAGATCCAATATGGTAAGGTTGGTAACACCTTACAAATTCACCGAATGGTTTCAGTTGCTCATTAAAAATATTTCATATTACACAACGAATGCCAGATTATTATTCCAATAATAACGAGATCTCGGTAGGTTTACATATTTTTGGTTCGTCCAGAAAGTAAGTTTCCTGGAGATTGTAAAGAGACATAAGATATAATTACGTTAAAGTATTTATTGAAACAGATACCGCCTTCTTTCCGTTAAATGTCAGCATTAGAACCACCGGTATTGAAGCACGTATCAGGAGACCAATACCTATATTACGGAGGGCAATAAATCCGCCACTAAAGAGTAGAACCTCTAGCGGAGTAGGGCAGTCATTTGCATGACATCGTCTCTGGAGAATGCTCATCGACCAGGAACATTTTCAGGTGGTGGAACAGATGATCAATGCTGCTCCCATCTGATAGGTTTTGAGTTCGGGGGAAAGAAATTCTTCAGCACCAACAAGTTATACAATTTCTATTTCCCGAAGAATTTCATACCTGAACACGAAACCTAGCCCATCTGTTGCTGCCCATTGATGACAACGTGCAGACAGTTCGCTCCTCTCCCTCAGCTGATTACTTCGTATGTCGAAAGAATAAAAGCTTATGGACTTCCTTCTCTTAAAATAAGGTATACCCCCTGATCGTTAATATTAGACATAAATTATAAAATTTTATAACTAATAAAGAAAAGAGAGGAAAGAAAAATGAGATGATAACAGGTCAATTAAAAAGTCCCCGGCCTACCATAGTAAAACACATTTTTTTGGCAAAATTAGTTTTTTTTATTCAACATAATTCCCTTCAAGGGTGATACACTGATTATAGGGACCCTCCAACTTTTCGATACCATTTTTGTAGTACGATTTGTCCTTTGCTTCAAAATAGGCCTCAGTGTTGGCGATCACCTCTTCATTCGACGAAAATTTCTTCCCAGCGAGCATTCTTTTGAGATCTGAGAACAGGAAATAGTCGCTGGGGGCCAGATTTGGAGAATACGGTGGATAAGGAAGCAATTCGAAGCCCAATTCATGGATTTTTGCCATCGTTTTCACTGACTTGTGACACGGTGCATTGTCTTGGTGAAGCAGCACTTTCTTTTTCTTCAAATGCGGCCGTTTTACGGCGATTTCGTCCTTCAAACGGTCCAATAACGCTATGTAATAGTCGCTGCTGATGGTCCTTCCCTTTTCAAGGCAGTCAATGAAAAATATTCCATGCGCATCCAAAAATACAGACGCCGTAACCTTGCCAGCCGACTGTTGCGTTTTCTCACGCTTGGGAGCGGGTTCATCGTGTGCAGTCCACTCGGATGACTATCGATTGGACTTCGGAGTGAAATGATGGAACCATGTTTCATCCATTGTCATATATCGAAGCAAAAACTCGGGTTTTTTACGCTTGATCATCTTCAAACACTGCTCCGAATCATGAACTCGTCGTTGTTTTTGGTCAAAAGTGAGCTCGCGCGGTACCCACTTTGCACAGAGCTTTCTCCTACCCAAATATTCGTGAATGATATGATATACACGTTCATTTGATATCTTTAGAGTGTCTGCTATTTCATTCAATTTCAATTTACGGTCATTCAAAATCATTTTGTGGATTTTTTTTAATGTTTTCGTCTGTAACAACCTCTTTTGGGCGTCCACTGCGTTCACCGTCTTCAATGCTCATTTCACCACGTCTAAACTTTGCATACCAATCCTTGGTGGTTGATTTTCCTTGGGCAGTGTCCGGGAACTCGGCATCAAGCCAAGTTTTTGCTTCAACTGTATTTTTTTCCTTCAAAAAGCAATATTTTATCAACAAGCGAAATTCCTTTTTATCCATTTTTTTCACAATAACAAAAGTTGCTTCACTCAAAATGCTATAATTCACAAACTAATGATCCGACAGCTGTCAAATTTATACACGCATCTTTTGAGGGTTAGGGCTGACTAAAACACATATGGATTTAATTTTAATAGCGCCATCTATGGGTCAGGCCGGGGACTTTTCAATTGACCTGTTACTATTATTGAAGGCGATCTTATTCCTCTAAAGTTCATAACAGCCTCATTAGCGTATGAAAAGATCATCGTAGGTACCGCGTCGCTCATGAGAGCGAAGCCGGCATCCTCCGGAAACAACCGCTTAAATGTACTGCAGAACACACAATGAGTGGGTTCAGGGGTATGAGAAGAAAACTGGGGAGAATAGAATGTTCTGGTCGTTTCTGAGTGGATGAGTATGTGAGAAAAAACATTATGGAAGATAATTTAAAGAAATTAAACGAATTTTTTCTCGATCCAACGACTATAAAATAAAATGTTTTGAGAAAATTTATTTTATGTGGATGAAAATTTGGAGGTTATTTCAAGTTCCCTTAAATAGGACGCGAGTTAACGTAACTATTATGTGTTTAGATTCGAAAGGGTGAAGTCTAAGAATTCCGAGTTTTGACTAAGAGAGAAAAAATGTTATTGAGTTCATCTGATTAGAAATTCCAGGCGATAAAGAAAATTTTTGAGAGAATTTAAAGGGATAAGCAATTCATAGGGAATTTAAAAGTGAAAAATATGTCTTAAACAGATTCAAGTGCTCACCGTCCAGAATTATTGACTACAGACAGAATGCGAATACTTTTTTGCGAATCGAAGGTGCCAGAGGTTAGTGGTCAGTGCCATGCTGGTGAATGGAGGACAAGTAAAAATCCAAAGATAATATTGAGCTGAAGTATTCAGTTTCTTAGTGGTTGGAACATTTTCAAACGAGTGTTCGAGGGAAAATGTAAGGCATATCTTAAAGGAGCTGAGTGTTCAATAATGCTTTTGAATTCAGAGGGAACTTATTCAAATGAGCTGACAAATTGTCATATAATGTAAGGAAAAACGTATTCGATTTTACGGTCCCAATAAATAAATTCACCCCTGATGATAAACCAGGGAACATTTTTTAAGTCTTCTAAGTAAATGTTACTGGTATTGTGAAGTTTTCTTAGGAGATAAGTCATGACCACGGCTCCCTAAATTTGTGAAGCGAAAGTCATGACTGTGATTGGATGATGGATTGGTAGATCAGAACTTTTTGTGCCTGATTGCCAAAGTTAAGAAAAGATGGAAATGAAATTAGCTAGCAAATATGAGAGTGAGTAGTTTGCAAGTGTTTGCAAACATACTTAATATGGTGGAAAATTAAAACCGAGTTCTTGCACTGATGAACCTAGGAGATGATTGGCCAAAAAATGTGATAGATGCCAAATTTTTTGGAGGTTTGGACCTTCTTGTGAATATGAGGCTGAGACTTTTGGATGCGTTTAATTTTATTTTCCAGTCCCTGAGCCAGAGTTCGAACTCAGATACAAAGTGTCGTAATTAAGAGATCCCAATGGATAATCTTTTATTTTGGACCGACACGGCAGTATTGCCAGCAAACAAGGACAATTTAGCACAGAGATTTAGTATGTCATTTACGCAGGTGTTGAACGAGAAGAGGTTTCTTAAGCTGCCTCGAGGAATACTCTCCTGTTTGGTCTGTGGGCTGAGTAAGGATAAAAATTTCTTGATTGGTAGCAATCAATGATTTTAATGCTTTGAGTCGAAACCCCAAGTCGGATGTCGGATTACTTCGACACTGGAGTACAGAAAGTGGTCTCGTAATACGACATGGCTGTTCTTGTGTTGATAAGTATCTGAAAGTATAGTGAATCCATTACTTCCAGGTAAGTATGTTTTGTGTCTCTTTATGGATTCCGGTAAAATTACTTTCTCGACCAATCAAATAGTATTTGTTCGATTTGCCTTTTCATACTAAAGAAGCTAAAAAGATAACATGAAGATTTCACAAAATTGTTTCAACTCTTTAAATCATGAAAAAAATTATTATATTTTTCAGTATTTGGAAAAAAGATTTGGTAGAACAACGAGAAGATTAATATCAGGCCTGTTTGCTTTTCAGTTGGTAAGTTCATAATTATATACTTAATTACAAACAAAGCGATAAAAGATATATTTATTATTTATTTAATTTTTATTCTCGTTGCTTTTTCTTACATATTATACCTTTCGAATACGTACTTGATGCTAATAAGTTCTATTAAATGCATAATATTAAGTGTGAAAAGTAATATTACAATAAAAGTGGAGTTTATATTTAGAAACTAAAGACATATTTAAGATAATTGTATATGGAAGAAAAAATATTGTTGTACAATGAACCTTCATTAAAAAAATTGTTATTTTATAAGAGAAATTTTTACTTATCAAAAGCTTCATTTCAATAAGGATTTATATTAATTTATCACAATTCATACATTTAAACAAAAAATTAGTTTACTATTTATTTGTTTCAAATAAAAATATAGAATTCCCGCAGGCAAAACCATTTTTCTAATTTTTCAATTTTATGTATAAAATTACGTAAGAAGAAATAAGTCTTCAGCTACTAAAACTGTATAGAAACTAAATCTTAAGCCTATGTATAAAAAAATATGATCTTCAAAATCACAAAAAAATTTCAGTAAACGGTTCTTTCATAAATTTATTGATTGATTTTACAATCATTATTAGATGGCTTCACGTTCTCATAACTTCTTTACTTCATACTGAAACTTAAATCTGTCTTAAACATTCTAAGAGAGTCAGAGAGGTATTATATATTGAATTATATGAAATAAGAAATACTTGTTTTTTACAGATCCTCTTCACAGCCGCCACGCTGTATGCCCCGGCGTTAGCACTAAGTGCAGTAACCAACTTGTCCTTGTGGATGTCTGTGATTGTTATCGGAGTTGTTTGCACGTTCTATTGTACCCTGGTAAGCGTCTTTTATCAGTTTCGAAAAAATTCATAAGTAACGAATTATTAAAATTTCTATTCTCATATAACTAATTGGTTTTTATTAATAAAACTTTTTTCGCGTAATGTTAAAAAATAAAACCCCAATTCTCGAAACACTTATTCAGGTACGAAAATGTACCAAAATTAATACAGTAAAAAGCATTTAACATGAAATATTGGTTAACACGAAATTATACTGCAGTCAAGACACAACACAAAACATTAATCGCTTAACACGGAAAGATTTCGTTTCTCAGACCCAGGCTCACGAAGACAAATCACCATTTCACTTTAAATGAAGATGGAGCTCTTTGTGCTAACTGCACATTAAATTAATTAAAAATAAAAAAAATTACGTCATCGTTTGAACTCAGAATACTTCAGCCAGAAGAAAAACGCATTAGAACTACTACAATGTTTTGAATAAATATAAAAATTTGCCAAACGTAATTACCTGTTGAAAACGTGTTCCGATCGAATCAGATTCTGAAAATGAATGAAAACAGACTTAATCCATTACTCATCATACAACTTTGACAAAAGTTGTTCAAAGATCATCGAATTTTTTTTATAGTAGTTTTTCAATGGCTATAAAATTCTTAATCGTTTATTATAAAAAAAAATTATATTTTTCTTTAAATTTAATTATTTTTAAAGACATAAAATTGTTCATGAACTTTTCATTTTACTTAAAATTAGGCTTTTTTTCACATCTAATTTAAACAGGAATGTTTCCAGTACAGGCATTTAAGGAAAGTAACCAGTTTTTCTACAGAGAAAAATTATGCGTGCCTTAAATAATAAATACAATTATTTGCAAACGATTATGATATTATTAAACAAAATAATAACTTGTATCCCTCCAATGTTGTTATTATTTCAGGACAAAATAATAAACAGCTGGGATGGTTTCAGGAACAAATATTATTTAATATTCGACACGTTCCACAACACAAGACAGGATACAAAACATATATAAAACACAGATTCACGAACATCACTCCATCATTCTTCTAACGAAGTCTCTCGTCTTCCATCGAGCTTGCGCTTGCCGTGCTTGCACTTCTAACCAAAAAGAACATGTGGCGCCACCTGGCTATCGTTTAATAGTACATGGAAGGTAGGGCTAAATTACGGTGTTACAAACTTAATATTTTTTTTAAAAAATTTAATAATTTTTCCGCTTATGATAAAGTTTGAAACATGATATATATATTTTATCACTTAATTATTTTTTTTTTTTCATTTGCATTCTCCACTGAGGAACACACTTTACATTCTCTAGTTATTTTTCCCTCTATTTTCCCGAAATATTGTGTAAGTTCAAAAACTGATGTTCAAATATACAACTAGACACGATAAAAACTGGAATTTCTGATGCTTTGTATTACGAAAAAGTGGCTCGTGTGGGATACGGGGTCGAGAATATTTGTTCTTAAGATTTTCTTAATCATATGTATTGTAAAGATATTGTTGAAATTGGAAAATGAGAAATACGTCACTTGAAGCCTTCTTCTATTTGCTTTTCAATAATTCATACTATAAAAATGATAATTATTTATACATTTTCGAATAAATTTTAATCAAACGAATTTAAAAGTTGTATTAAGATACACAATTATTGATTAATTGTTTGAGAAACGGGCACGAAGTTTCGTTTGGAAGAGGAAAAAAAAACCTTCTAGCGAAATGATAATTTTTAAGTGAGAAACTCTTTTATCGCTTATCATAAGAGTGATACTCAGTTCCTCACGATCATGGAAAACAGTGGGTTTTAATTCGGGATAGTCTGTCTTGTACTCTACATTTTTCTCATGAAACACCAGTAAAAGGTCATTGAACATTCAATGTTCAGAAATGGGAATCCTATTTTCAGAAAGAAGCGGCTTTTTCTCACTCTTGTAAGTATCCTGCATCTCTCCTGGCATCCCACTTAAGGGGTCTTAGGACTCTTAACGCTTGTCCGTGTACCGAAAAAAAAAACATTTTTCAAAACAATATAATTTACCAATGAAACAAAGCATACATTTAAAATTTTTGCCATATAATATTCATATTTATTTACATTTTCCTCGTATTTTCATAAGATTTAAAGAAATTTTTAAAAAATTGTAATGAAAAATAAATTGGATATTTTTTAAAAAAGAATATCTATATTTTGCTGCGCGCAGGATTCTGAAATATATTATTGACTAAAATTTACAAAAATAATATTATCTAGTAAAAAAATTCAATTTAAATTTATACACACTTTCTGAGAAATTTAGGGGGGAAAAATTTTTAATACATTTTTTAAAAAAATATATGAAATTTTTACTATGAAAAATCCAATTAAAATTCATTTAAAATGTTCTCTATTGATAATTTGTATAAAAATTTACCTATAAGTCATAAAAAAATATTTTTTGAACATGTATATAAAATTTTTATTATTTTCAATGATAAATAATTTCTGAGAAATCCTGCGCGCAAGCTAAAAATTTTTGTTCTGCGAAAATTGAAGTTAAAGTTGAAAAAAAAAAATGTAAATTAAGTAATATATATATATTAAAAAGCCTCAGGATCATAAGTATACTACACTCAATAAGCTTATAATGTTCCATTTCTTGAGCTATTTTAATATTTTTGGCCTTACGAGCTTCTAAGGAAGCTTCGGCCACTCGCTTCTTAGCAGTGGAAACACGCACTTTGTCAACACTTACACATTTATTAATATTTTTTTCTGTAATTTTCATGCCTAAAGCAAGCATCAAATCAGCTTGGCTTTTACGTCCATCATTATATTCACATACAGATATGAATGCGGATATTTTAGTGACCGTTAAGCCCGATCAAACTACATTTGGGCTGTATTTCCAAATCTATGAGAATTGAATGACTCGTTTGCGTTTTGGGTCTTACCACCTAAATATTTTCGCAACAACTTCAAATGAGATAAATCCTTAAAAACCGTTTTATTTGTTTCAGAAACTGCCTTTGGTAAGGTGTTCTTATGTTTAAATTCCTGAGCTTTGTTGTTAAACACAGAAACATTATACTTACACCAACTGTCATTGCCTTTAGGGCAGAACGAATGCTTCGGCTTATCATTTGTACTAGCTGTATGAGCCCATACAGCCCAGATAGCTTGCCTTATCTCGCTCATATTTTGGGCATTGTCACGGACAGCATTACCATAAGAGTTTGTCAATTTATTTATGACAGCATCTCCCTTAGGTGACCCTTTCCACCAATTGTTTTCCCATCAGACAGCTTCTTTTTCCCCAACGAGGCTTTCAATTTCCTCCAGTGGCTGCCCATTCGCTTTTGGACATGTCCAACGCACTTGATTGTATCAATTGTGACAATGTCACCAGATGGCTTTTTTTTCAACAATAAACGAAAATGCTTTCGAAACACCATCACCTATGTATTAATGATACATCAAGCCATTCAGATCTAAAAAACATTTTTTTTTTTTTTGCATTCCACTGATTTCCATTTGTGCAGCGGATCCGTTGTGATTTTTTTTTTTACAAAAATTCTGGTGTTTAGCCAAATAAGCACTATATTTGGGCCCGAACTTTGACCTTCTTGCAAGAATTGCACCCTATGTAATGCGAAGACATGATTTCAATATCGAGGACTTTTTCACTATCAGCTCCAATCAGAGTACACATCCCGACAAGAGATGTATGACCTCGTGTCTTCCATGTCGCGTCACCACTAACTGCAATAGAATTTGCAGTACCGTCAATATTTTTTCCTTCTTTCGCAGCTTTTTTTCATTGATGCATTTGCAAGAACCTCACTCACACCTGCTAATTTTGTATTTATTAAATCACATGCCTTCTGACCCACTGACTTTGGCAAACATGTAATGGTACAAAATGTCTCGAGTGAGGATAATCCTTGGCCTATGTATCTCATCGCTAATACAGAGCATCTATAAATATCAGGTACATTTTTGTCGCCAATCAATTCACAGGAATTCAATTTCTGCTGGACTCCACATTTTTTACAACTTATTAGGAATGTTGATTATAATTGTATAGTGGATTTCTCACTCATTTTTACTTCCCCTTGGCACACAATTTTTTTCTAATTCTTAGAACTTTAAATTAAGACCAATTAATCTATTGCCCAGACATCCATGACAAACATATTTTTCTAATGATTGTGAAACAGTATGTGCACTAAGTAACTTTTTAGCAGATGTACTTTTGTTTGGATCAATATTTTCAAACAGAATTCTGCCAAATTCATATTTGGATTTCTTCACATATTTATTACCTTGAAATCTTTTCTTTTTTGGTCTCTGCCCAGACGATCGTTTTTTCAAAAGATTATCCATATCAAAACACTCACTGAGAGAGATCCAATAACGAAGAAATTTGATAGTGAAAGTAAATAAACAAACTCAGAAAAAGCAAAGTTAAAAGTTGAGTTGCTGCAATGTTATTTATTCATATGATTATTTTGATATTAAACGTGGCTCTTCTGCTAAAACTATTCAGCAAAAGAGAATAATGCTTAGAAAATTCTGACAGCTGTAAAAAGTGGGAGCGGTAGTGGCAGGTTTTTGTTTACTTTTTGCCGGGATGGGTTATATAGTTTTTTCTCGATAACTCTGGAAGTTTTTAAAATATCGTTATAAGTTTGGTACCAAAATGTTCAGAACAAATGAGGCTCTAACTTTTTTTTTCAAAAAATCAAAAATTTTAAAGTTTAAGGGTCTTGAGACCCCATAAGTAAGAAACAACAAGAGTTTTGCACACAAAACCAGGCTTTCACGCGGACACATTAATGCAGACACAATAACACAACATATTCGCTAGTCGCACAGACACCTACACACTCACAGCCACTTCACACTAATCAGATTATAATGATTAAGGCACTATATGCACCAAATGTAGGCCTCATTTGAATCATTGTTCTTATTCTAACTATTTTACTCTCATCTATGACTGCAGGTTCTTTTCAATATTATATGATTAGATGATTTGGCCTTATAAATTAATTATAAATGCAGTTAATCTCAATATTCATAGTTTAAAATTAAATAAATCAAATCAGAGAAGAGAATTCCGTACATCTAAGTCAAAATGGAATCTTAAAATATATGAGTATTCCTCTTTTTCCATTCCTGGTGCATATTAAGGGAGTTTTAACTACATGGGGAATTATTTTCATTATCACTTTCAGCTTAGCAGTATTCGAAAATTCGACTTTTATTTAATCCAAGTTTATTTTTATATGTGTCCAAAATAAGTTTCACTCTAATGCATTTTACATTTGTGGCTGTGCTCTATTGCCATTTTATTTTATGTTATAGATTCAATTGTAGATTTTGAAAAGGATGAAAATAAAATTTTGCGTTTTTACCAAATTGAACATCTCTTCCGAATCTCGTTAATTTCTATTTGACTTTTAATTTCGGTATTTGGAGAACATTACATCTTGAGGCCATTAAATATAGATGCACATCAAGGCTGTCGAGATTACATACCCTCACGTTGGGTTGGTGGGGGGATTGATATGATTATGCTTGTTCATTAACGTTGCACTGAGAAGCAACATGAGATCTATTGGAGATTGAACTTCGTAATTTTGAAATTCGATCAAAAGATGAGGATGTCACCTGAACTGGAACTTCCTTCTCTCCACCACCCCAACTGAGGTTACAGGACCTTGACCAGCTTTAATGCGTATCAGCCCTACTACACGGCGGGTCTTGAGTGGCATAAGGGCTCAGATCTACGACTCTACGAAAACAAGACTGGCCACGACCCAATGGTCAGTCTAGCACCCCCGGGGTTGATGTGGAAGTTAGAAGAAAAATACTAGTTAAGTTGTCCTCCGTATGGTTTGACGAGATTCAGAATTATGAAGTACATCTCCGATACCCCTGTTATTTCATTTAAGGGAGATGTTAATCAAAAAATAATGTAAAAATATTTGTTACTGAAGGAAATTACAAAGCAGATGCAAAAGCATTTTCGAATAGAAACTTTTCATTTGAATATTTCATATTATTATTTCTCTCTCCCTCAGGGTGGCATGAAGGCAGTGCTGTGGGCAGACGTGTTTCAAGCAGTACTTATGTTCGCTACGCTGTTCACTGTCGTCATAAAAGGATGCTTGTTGCTGGGTGGCATCGGGAAAGTTTTCGAAATCGCTAATGAAGGAGGAAGACTGATCCTCCCGAAGTAATTTAAATTGATTTCTCTTAATGCCACTCTCTCTGTTTTCAAAATAATTTCAAATTAACTAATCCAACATTTTTTCTAACAATTTTCCGTTGAACTAGATATTACATTTAATAAGTTTTCCAATCACCAGGTGTGTCGCTAACTACGCTAGAATAACCACACATTTTTTTTTCACGACCAACAGTACCAGCATGAAAGGCAGCTTCCTAATTGGTCGGCAGCAAAAGTCAGATATATACCCCACACCCCTCTGCTCAACTCTCATCAACCAATAAGATAAATGTTAAAAAATTTCCAAGGTTAACTTAGTCTTTTTCTTACAATTTTTTCAAAGTTTAATGTAATTTTTTAATCATTTTTAAAGGCCATTTTTAAATTTTCGCATCTTAAATTTGTTCATACTTTAAAAACTAAATTGTTCTTCAATGATTAACAACGCAGTTCTGGGCTAGAAAAACTCGAAGTAGTGCTTATTAAATATTTAAATCTGATAAAGAGATTAAGAGACCACAAGCTCAAGAGCTCCAATGTAACCTCGTCAATTATTTATGACATTTCCAAAACATTAAATTTCAGATATGGATAAAGTATTTTCTTGAATAAAACGAACTCTATAATAGGATTAGAATTGCCATGGGCTGGTGAATTTCAAGTCGAGTTGGTAATTTTTAATATTATGGGTTTACACTGAGTGTACTTATTATTTAAAGGTTTAAATTAGACAGTTGAGTTAATGTTATATAATGCTACTGGTAAAAATTTAAGTTTTGCCTTCCTGCTTTCCGGAAATTAAATTATAACTAGTTATTTATTCTAACAAATTATGTCAAAGATAAAAATGGTAAAATACCTTTTCATAAAACAGAAACGTTTTGTAATTTATTCAATAGATGTTAGTCGTGTGTAAAAAGATGACAGACTTTTTAATAAACTATAAATTTATATTAACGACTGCCAGCAGCTATACTTGTGCGGCGAGCTCGTATACTAACACTAAACTAATGGCGTTTCCCACCAAACCCAGTTCTTTGTTCCAAACACAAGGATGTTGCCAATACACAACAAATAAATTCTGGGTAGATGGCGTAGGAATAGCACCACATACATATAAACCAAAATACATACAAAAGTACTAATGAAAATAAAGACATTGAATACACACAAAAATACAAATAGATATTAAACACAATTTAGGTCCAAACAGATGTAGTTCAAAATTATTTTGAGGTGAATAAAATTTAACCAAAATGCCTATTGTACCAGTTAAAGAACAAAACATTTTGATTTCTTTTCTCCTTTATCATCATAATAGAACCTGTGATGTTTATTCCCTATTGAAGTCAGATATTTTTGCAAATGCGATCCTTTCCGTAATGGAGCTTCATTTTAATTTTAACATTTCATTTTTATAACAGATTGTTGGCTAATACTGTCATTTCTCGTTTTTCAGATTTTGATAAATATTAAGGCCAAAGACAAAAGGCTTTAGACATGACATCACCAATCATGCATCTAATAAGAATGTTTTAATTAAATTTATTTCTTTAACATTTGTTTACAATGTTACACATAGCTTTGCGAAGCATTCTGTTAATTGTAGAAATGACTGGAAGCGAAGAGGTTAATGATCTTTCTGTAACAAATCGTGAAGCAAAAAATGATATAAGCACATTCACATTTTTCTTGGAAGATAAGATTAGACTCACATAAGCATTTTTAGAAGCGCAAACAAAGACTATAATTTGCTCCATTTTTTTTCAGTGCATAAACTCGTTTCTAGTGATAAACATATACGGCTATTTTAATAATAGACCATGAAAAGAGGTTGAAATGATACATTTGAACCGTATGTTCATTAAGAATAGAATCCAAAGGCTTGACTGTGAATTAGTGTACGGGATCATTTTCTTCCTGAATACATTTTAATGTTTTTAAGTTTCTTTGGCCGTGATTCTTTTAAAAACTGAAAAAAATAAAAAAAAAAGAATTTTAGTAAATAATGCAATTTTTCAAATCTGGCGATTCACGCTTAATTAACAAAAAAAAATCATTCTTTTTTATCTCAAAATATAATAGCTATATTTAATATTTAAAAGTAACTGTTGGAGATAGATTTATAGAGGGAAGTATATATACATAAAAGTTGAATGAATCTTAGTAGATATTTCAATCGAGTAAGTTGGAGTTATACCCGAGACAGTTTGAGTAACTTGGACCAGACCAAGAAAAGTTAAAGTGTCAAAACAAAATAAATTAATACAGTTCAAGTTAAGTTGCAAGTACTGTTTTGGGTACTTTTTGGGCTTAGACTAAATTTAAAAACTAATTCTAATCAGAAGGACATTTTTTATAAAAATTATTCACGTAATTCATTTCAGTATTATATTGAGAATTTTCTATTTACTGTACGGTTATTTTTCATGAAATCTTCCACAATTTAACCATATTTAACTTTTATTAACAATTTAACCTTTTGCTCTATATATGTTTTATATTTAAATCAGAAGAAATATACACATAAATAATGCTGCTTACATGATTTTCATTCAGATAATTAGAATTTTAAAAATGTTTCGAAGCATTTCTAAATATTGAGCGTTGCATTGATTATTTAAACTTCAAAAACGCCACTCGTTAAATCATTCATCATTGAATAATATCTTCATGCAGTTATCAGAGAATGTAATTAAATATTTATTTGAATAAAATTGCGAATTTATATTTAAGTGAGATTTGTCAATATATCCTCTTTTATTGTGGATTTGATTCAAATATTTTCAAATCAAAAGTTCTTATTTTTCTAAAAAATATCGCATTCAGTAATTTCATTGTCCAAAAAGAAAAAAGAAACTGCGAAGAGAAATCTACCAAATTATTTATTTTATTTTTAGGTTTTCTTTCGACTTGGAAGCCCACTACACCATGTTTAACGTATGCATCCAAGGGATAATTGTCACCATTTCTGCGTATGGAGGATCGCAAATTCAAGTCCAAAGACTCATGACCCTGAAGAACTTGAATAAATCAAAACTGTACGTGAGCATTATGGATTTTTTATGAAGAACAAATATAATTAAAAAAATATTATATAATTTTTGTCAATATTTATAACAGAAAGAGGAGATTGATTAATTTTATTAACGTAGTTCTAGAAGCAACACGAGGGCTATTGGAGACGGACACCGAAATTTTGAACTTCGGTCAGGTACACAAAGAAAGAAGGAATTATTAAATAATGTATGATTAAGGAAATTGCGATTATCGTTGTCAAAACTCGTACGTGGCCACGTATAGCCTACTGGTCATGATCAGGGACTCGAGACAGGCGTTGTTTTCGTTGAGTCGTGGGTTCATTCCATGAACTCATCACCCATATAATGCGAGGAGATCTCGAGTTAATACGAGCCCCGTGTGGATGGGCATTATCATGCAGAAAAACAATTCCTTTTCCGAGTCTGTCTCTCCTTTTATTTTGCAGTTTATCGAAAGTGTCATAATATGTCACAGAATTCATTGCGCCACCCCGAGGATAAATTCCGCAAGCAACACCCCCGTCTATCCCTAAACACAGAGTATATAATTTTGCGGGGTTTTTTTTGGACGATGTTAAATGCCTCCATTCTATGGGTTGCTGTTTTGATTCCGGTGGCACATGAACCATTCATGTTTTATTGCCAGTGGCCCAATTTGGCTTTAAAAACTCATCGCCTTTATCATTGTACCTCTCAAAGAAAATCAGTACACTGCCCATCCGATTGGTTTTCCGCATCTCGGTCAGCATTATCGTTATCTATCGTGAGCTCGAATTTCGATAATTTATGGATCCTGCCACATATTCATAATGAACCCTCCTTGAAACTTGTGGAAATTGACTAAATAAAGACGAAATCATAAAGTGCTTGTTTTGTCGATCTTTCGCATCAACTTTCTGCACAAAATGGACACCCACAACTTTCCTTATTATGAACCTGAGTACGGCTGTCTTTAAATATGGTCACCAATTTTTGTACCATTCTGTCACTTATAGTGTTTTCTCCATACATTTCATTCATCTATTGAAGAACTTCGGCAGCCTTCTATCATTTTGCATGCAGAAAAAGAATCACAGAGGGAATTTCATAATCAGTGACACTTTCGATTGTGCGAGTCATTTTAAATGCATTCAAACAAATGTAAATATGAGTGAATGCTTCTGTGCTTGCGTCCATTATTGACCAACACATATAGCAATGCACCTGCGTAGAATAGTTACAGTAGCGCGGCAGTTGCCATATTTAAAAACGATACTTATTTAAAAAGCACAGCTCGTATAATATTCCATAAAACATTTTAAAGGCTTTTGTACAATTTCATTTCTATACGCTTTTAAGCCCTTTTCCTGGTTAAGAGAGGCCTTGCATGTGATTAAAGAATATTTTGTATACTTTTCTTGAGTTTCCATTAATTTGTATAATCATATATATGTCAATTTATTTTCAAATTTTTGGCTGAAGACTGTAACATTTAATAATCATATCAGGTAAAACAACACACCTCTTTTTTGAATATTACTTTAAATTTTTTGCAATGTTCCAACAGTTTTTCAAAACATATTTTAAAAAGATAATTTTTTATTCCAGAGCATCCTTTCTAAGTGCTCCTATGGTGGTGAGCTTCCAGTTATTATGTTGCGTCTGTGGACTTATCTTCTACGCCTTTTTTCGAACTTGCGATCCTATTACTTCTGATAACAGTCCTATCCAATCTGCGGATCAGGTAGAAATTTTACTTTTTACAATGTCAAAGTTATATATATATATATGTGTGTGTGTGTGTGTGTGTGTGTGTATTAGCTTTAATCATGTGTTGAACTTTATTTTCTTACCATTATGTATCGGTTTAATATTCTTCCTTCAGGTACATTGATCTCTTCATTCATTGTTTTGTTGAGTAATTTTTTTTTGTTCTAGATTTTTGGTGATTAAAATTTTTTTAATTTGTTTTCTTTACACTTTTTTTTCCCTTTTACCAAAAAAATTATTCATATGTCTTTATTATAACTTCTTAAATTTTCTTATGTTTTAATTTTCGCTTCTGTATTAATTTTAATTAATTATTTTGAATTATTTCCTAACATTACTGAGTTACTATTGTCAGCACACATACATTTAAATAAGTTTGAGAAAACCACAGAGCTATAAAGATAAATCTTTATTTGATGATGACTAAAATCTCATAATAAACAGTAATATATTTTATTGACATATAATAACCCTTTTGAAAATGTTTCCAATACATTATTGATCATAACTAAATGCTTCGTTTCAATATCGAAAAATAGTATCAGGTACTTTTTTGTTCAAAAATATTTGAATTCTGTAATAGGTTAGATTTTTTTTGTGTGACACACTAGAGAAACACAAAAACTAATAGCAACTGTACTAAGCGTTTCAAGCCAAGGTCAAATTACAAGGATGGGAACTGAACTGCTGCTTCACTTTCCTAACTTTCATGCCACATTACATAAAATTTTTTTGGACCTGTTTGTAGTGAAACACCTTATATTTTTCTGCATGTCTAATGGAATTAAAATTCAAAATCCAATGAAGAACATAGATAGCTGACTTAATACTCTTCCACAGTTACGATCAAAATCATTCTTTAGGAATCACCGTTATGCATAAGTTATACTTATCTTAAATCAAATATCTCAATCTACAGAATGATTTAAAAGAAGGTAGAAAAACATTTTTTTCTAAGCTATAGAAAATGCACACACCAATACAAACCACTTTCATCAAAGAATACATTATGTATTAAAAAAAAACCGCAAACGCATCAGCGCCTTTTGAAGCAGCCGCTCCATAAAACGTTAAAACAGCATTCCTGTTGTAATTTATCGTGAGAAAAAGAGCACCGTGCCTGAAAATGTATCTTGATAAATAAGAAGAAATTGCAAGCAAATCTGTGCCTTAGTGAATGAAAGGCACCGAAGCACAACTGTTCTGAAAGTGGTAAAGTACGAAATAGTATCGCACTTAAGTAAATCTGAAAACTTAAGCAACTTTAGTAATTCTTGCATTGTATTTACGGAGTTGACACGGAAGTACCATAGAGGCAGTACAAATTACGATTAGTGTTTTCCAATCAAGTGCTTGCTTAATCCGAAAATATGATGCAGGTTGTAGAAAAATTGTTAACTGTTTCTACTTCTTTTCAAGGTTATGTTTGCATACATTGCGTTCTTTTTCTCTCGATAAACCACAACAATGCCATTTTAACGTTTGCAGAACTGCCGCTCCGAAGCGCACTAGTGCGTTTGCATTTCATTTTAGACCTTAAATTCTAAGATAAAATGGTTAGTATTGAAGGATACAATCACCTGTTAAAGTTTCTCTTGTTTTTTCTGAACTCTCCAGGATACTATTGGATATCTTAAAGGCAACACCATGAATGAAGTATTCAAAATGAGTCGAATTTTCATCGTGTGTAAACTACTATAGGATGAGTAAATTATTAACGTTTCAGTGCATACATACATCAAGTGTGCCTGTAGTACCATCAATAAGCACTGTATATGGAGAGAACTGAATGCCGTTTTGGAGTTGTTTTATGGGCCATTGTTACTTTATTGTACAGGCATTTGGGTTCGACTGAGAAAGAGATAATGGTGATAGAGCATATAGAGATTGCCAAGAGAGAATGCAGATTAATCTAAAAGAAAACAATGATCGTTTCGGAAGTAACTAAACAAAAGTTATTAGGATTACACAGTATTTGATGGAATGCACTTGGAAACGAATGTTCGATGGCACTGTTTACACCCCCCTCCCCCGCCTCATTGCACCACTACACTCGTGTTAGGAATGGATCGTTCTGCCACATCATGAACCATATCTCAAATACAATTTGCTCAACAATAGGTGTCTGCGTATACTATTCGATGTCATTTGCAACGCAGTGGATTGTCCATTGCTGAGGTTACCTTTGTTTCAAAACCACAGTCGTTTTCTTCTGTAATGGTACATTGAAGGCGGACATGGAAAACCGAATGACACGACATTGCTTTTTACAGAATAAAACAAGCGTCTCCCTGCAACTCCATGATGGTCAGATTAAAGACTGGAATCTGCTTAACTGTTTCTTTATACATCGCTGTACTGGTCCTGCACCTGTTATGGTCTGGGGTGATACAGGATTCCCTTCTCATACCCCCTAGTATGAATTACAAGTACAATTATCAGCCTGCCCTATATCTCTGAGGTTTTGGAGCCTGTTATCTTCCCTTACTTTCAACATTTACCTGCTAGCGCATTTCAACAAGACAATACATGAATACACGTGGCACGCAATGTTAATCACTTTTACCACACCCTTTAGATTGAATTGTTGCTTTTTCCCCCGGTCTACTATCTATTGAACTCTTCTGGTCGATGGTTGGGGAAACGATTGACCCCGGAATGCCGCTGCTACACCAGATCATCTTTGGTAATGTGTAGAGTCAGTATGGATTACCATACCCCAGCAAAACATTCAGGGCCTCTTTTATTCAGTCTCGACGGGGTATAGTAGTGGTTATTTCTATCCATAGTGGCAATATTCAATGCTCAATTCATTGTCTTTCCCATCTCGCAAAAGGTTGTATTTTCAATCATTTTACCTTTAATATTATGTATTAACTCTCTTATAAATTTGGCTTTGATGTCTCTTATCCTACTTGATGTTGTATTTCGGACAGCCAGCTGTGTATGTATTATTAATTACTTACCATAATTTATTACGTTTGGTGAAATTTCTGAATTATACATTTAAAATTAATTTTGAGGCAAAACTATTTTTAAAATTTTTTCTAAAAAGAATGCTCTTGAAATCATTGCATAATGTACATCGGAATTTTGGAACAATTTTAGAGATTTTTTTTCTTACATAAATAGCTCTTATTGAAATTTACCAATTAATTGGAAATTTGTCGAAAGTGGAATTCTACCCCATAAGAAACCATAAATATCTTTTTTCATCTATAACAAACAAAGTCTTAACACTATTATAAAAATTGCCTTTAGGCATATTTCTCATAAAAAAAAAGAGAATACACATAAATCTTAATCTTTCTACTTAAGTTTATAGAATTACGATCTATTTTTAATATAAAGTTCTTATGTGAGTTTTCAGCACATCCTTTTAAGCAGAAAATTGTCCAAAAGTAAAAACTATTATTTTAATCTTGAAAGTCATTTAAATTATTTGCTATCTGATAAGTGTATAAAATATTCTGATTGGATACATTTAAAAATATACATGCGTGTTTAAAATTCTTCTGCCTATTCAAAACTCTTTAAATTTAATCGGTCTTAGACCATGAACACCGAATAGAAAACAACTGCGTAGTATTTATAAAAAAACAAAACGATTCGATAGTTCTCAGTTAGGATTTTTATTATTCAGTTAGGAATGGAAAATGTTCTGCAGCTTTCTAAACATTTACAGTGGGAATACATCTTAAAAAGGTTTATATTGAACCATTTTCAATAGCCAAACAGTCGGTATAGAGCTCAGATGGTAACTTTTGGTAGATTCGAGCTAAATATAAATTCAAAGAGAAAAATTGTAATCATATTTCTTATAAATTCGCAGCTAGATAGGGACGAATAAGAAACTGAATGGAAGCTGTGGATCTTTTAACTAATCTAAATAGATATTTCCCTTGTGCAGTGTATTATCATATTTCTTTATGCAATTGATACTCCGAGCTATGTGGCAGTGCTTTTTTTAAACTGATAACCATGGATTCTCAAATGTTTTTCATAAAAATCATATATTTTATCTGAACACTTGTGTATTTTGCAGTTGATGCCCTTCTTCATCACAAGTACTCTGAGTGATCTGCCTGGAGTGCCTGGTCTGTGTATCTGCGGCATTTTCAGCGCATCTCTCAGCACCGTGTCTTCAGCTATCAACAGTTTGGCAGCCGTAGTTTCAGAAGACTTCCTCAAGACTTTTTTCCCTAAGTTCAACGTAACAGTCTTCCACAACAAAGTCATCAGTGAGTAATACGGCTCGGATAATAGTTATTAAACTGCAGCGGCTCTCCTTAGCGTTAAGAAACACAGAATTTTAAAATAATCTCTTCAAACTGAAGTGTGAACTTTTTACATCCAGCTATTTTATTTGAAACTTTGTAAGAAGCAAATGAATATTTTCATTCACAGATAAAAATTTCTTTAAAAATGAATTTTGCTTTTGATACTATTATAATTTTAATTCGAAGAATTTTTGATGGTTTTTTAATGTATTCAGTATAAAGTGTTTCCAAATGTTGTTTAAGTGTATTAGTTTTCAGACTACCAACTGCAAAAACGCTTGAACAAAAGACACACAAGTGCCTCTCTTCTTCAATTACTTCAGTACTAGTAAACTCCCAAATTAAGTATTCTTGGGCATATTTTTTTTATTTTATTTTTGGAATCACCCTCGCTTGTTCATTTGTTGATGCTTTTCTACCGTCTAATGTTTGCCTACGCCAAATTAAAATTTTATCCATGATTCTATAGAAATCTACTACTATGAATGTTTAATACCTTGAATTGCATTTAACACGCAATATATAATATGCATATATAACATACAATAAATTTTAAAGAGATATATGGATCCACGGGACTAACAGTAGGAGGATTTAAATGAGGTGCAGCATTTATACAAGTTTGCATCAACGCAGGCGTTTTAAAATGCTCGAGACAATTCGAAACTTCTCTCAAAGCCGCGAGAACGGATCTTCCCGATGCGATGTACCAAGATGATACTAGGTATCCTTATCATCTAAGTACAACCTCATCATTTGTACCCAGTTTAGAGTTAGGAAATTCATAGCCAAAAGCCCTAGTGTAGATTCGCATGTGACTTTAACTTAAATCAAACGATCTACTGGAAATGAATCTTGTGACTTTATAACCAAGCTACTATGACGCCCAAATAGAATAGAAATACCCTTCATTTTTTTTTAAAAAAAGCAAAACTATTTTATTAATGTTGAAAACTTTGTGGTACATCTCAAATAATAGCTCTTTTTATGTGTAAAATCCACATAAAAAGAGCTCTCCAAACATAAAATAACAATTTTTGCGAGTTGAGAAAAAAATTACTGCATTAATATTAAATCCTAAATTTCAAACTGAAGCAAGGATAATATTTAACATTTCCTTTGAGATTCTATCATTAATTCATCTTTAATGTAGCACATTGACTTGTTGCCTTTAATATAATTATATTTACATTTTAATATCTCAATTTCAATCTCTCTGTATAACAAGAAGGTAAATTTATTTTGCTGAGGATAGAAACGTAGCCCTCAGAGTCGCAATCTCTTTTCTCATAACTAGATGTTGAATTAAGTCAACAAAAAACGGAATTAGCTTGTACAAAATTGTACTTGGCTTGCAAAAGAATTAATTTGTTTGAGAGAAGGTTGACTAGATTTTACTAAAGAGATGATTTTTTTTTCGAAAGGTTGAATTTGATTTACGAAAACGGACTTCATCATGCAAGAATTCGAATTAGGATTGCAAATCCTACAATTGTTAAACAACTTATACAAATTATCTTGAAACACGGACTAAATTTCTGTACCAGAAACTTTCCAAAGATGCTCGGTTCTTTTTAATCTGTCTGTGAAATTGTTTTGCAGATTAATGCTGATGACGAGTGTTCTATGTCTCAGGTCTCGTGTGTGGAGCCCTCTGCGTCGCTATCTCTTTCCTCATCGCTTCCTTGGGAAGTCTCGTCAAGATGACGATCCTCATCGTAGGACTGGTGGCCGGACCCAACTTGGGAGCGTTTTTGCTGGCAGCTTGCACCACTGCAACTAACGAAGAGGTACGTACAAGAGTTTCTCAATTTCTCCGACTGAGTTTGATTTTATGCATTTAGTTTCTACACGTTTAAGCAGATAAATAAAAAAGGATTTTAAACTTTTTATTAGCTCATAATGGGATACAAAAATACAGATATATTTTATTAAATAGAAATTGCCACAATACAGAAGATTTTCAATAAACTCTCTTTCTATTTCAGTGATTCCCGACCTTTCTCAATCCACGTACCTCTGGCCCACTTAATCTATTTTCCCCATTATAAATTCTGGAGGTTTCTTCAAAAAATATATATATTGAATTAAATAAAAAGGTTTATTTTTAACTAAACAGCTTTTATTTTTTATTTGTGAAGCAAGCAAACAAACAAATAAAAACAACTATTGTAAAAAGAAGAGTTAATGGAATATTTGGGAATGTATCAAATCACGAAGTTTTGAAAAATTACGCTCAAAAAAAAAAGAGGATAAGTACGATCTCATATCTAGAGCTGTAATTTATTTGCTTTAACCCTCTGACTGCTCAATTTGTGGACCGAAATTGCTTCAAAAATTGTGTAATTTTTTTTGTTGCATATTTTAAATCTATATATATTGGAGAATTGAAAAATGTATTTTTTCTTTCAGGAAAAGATTTTTTTATATAGATTTTTATCATGAGAAACTAAGTTGCCAGAAAAACCAATTTCACATGTTATCACCAGAATTTTTTTTTTTTAATAAATTTCAGTTGAATTACAGTCAATTTTTATTTATTTCATAATATTAAAAAGTAAAATGAATGAAATTTAAGAAAATATAAAGCACTAAGAAAAAAATACCGTAGATATACAGTTTAATATTATAAAGTTCGAAACAGGGTTCAAGGCAAAGTCCAACTTCACAGTCTTTGCACCAGATTCGTGTTTGTTTGCAATTTTTTTTCCCCCATTTGCATCTTTTCTTGAACAACACACTGTCTTCGATGCTCTCTTTTTTAAGGGGGTTAGGTGGTATGTGGCTTGCAAAATGACGAGCTGTCAATGTGAAGTTTGAGCGGTAATACCACATGCCTTCAAAAGCCGCAATTTAGTGGACAATTAACGACATTTGTTGGCCAAAACTTAAATTGCACATCTAATACTGTATATAATTTATTTCAGTGGTTAAACGGGGGGAACGCGGGATGCGCTCCTGAATAAAGGAAGAAAAACACATGCCCGCGGAAATCGCGGGACGAGCAGAATTTTGCTACATTTGTGTGGCCCGTGGAAATAGCGAGATAATCAGCAGAGGGTTAATATATATAGTTATTTTTTATGCAAGTTATATACATTCCAGCGGATGCAGCATCTCTTGTATGGCGCGAGTGGCAGAAAGACAAACCGATTCTCCCAGCTGATGCAACCTCCTTTTCAACACTGATTTTAATAGGAGAAAGGTCAATATTGCAATTAATATTGTTAATAAAAACTACTTGGCAACTGTGAATGAATTTAGGATCTATCAATATGAGCCAGAGACCACACAGATGAGCAAGGACTGAAAGAGCAGAAGGCTAGACCAAGAAGGCTAGTTTGTATAAGTCTGTAGGAAAGGTTATTCTGTATGGTTTTACAGATTGTCTTAGAATCACCTCTTCAGACTATCTGGAGGAAAGATCAGACTACCACTGGTGCCTTTTACTGCATACTTCCGAACAAATTGCGTAACGCTCGGATAAAGAAACAGCGCGTTGTGATCAACAAAGGCGACCGTCTTTTCGTACCTGTTCACTCAGCTCGAGGTATGGTTGAGGAGTCAAAGAGATGCAGCTTTGAATTTTTATCACATCCGTTCTATTCTTTCGATCTTATCCCCAGTGACTATTTCTAATTTCCAAAGCTGAACAAACCATTACGGGGTAGGAGATTTAACAATACAAACGGTATTACTCAAGAGGCAGAGTGACGCAATCTGCCGAGCTCTACAATAACTGTCTTCGAATGATCTAGAAACAGTGGAAGAATTATATAATTCTGGATGACGACTAAATAGAAAAATCTTAGGATAAACAAATAAAAATGAAGTTTCTATCTCGATTATTTTAATAATAATTAAAGTTTTACTGTCCCCCGTTGTGTGTGTGCATCTCTCTCTCTCTCTCTCTCTCTCTCTCTCTCTATATATATATATATATATATATATATATATATATATATATATATCTGTGTGTGTCAACAATGCTTTGGTCTCCAAATAGAATGTGATACGTACTAATTTTATTTTTTACCTACTGCGCGTCTAAAGAGCTTTATTTAACTTCATTATCTTTAAAGATGCAAATCAAAAAATCAAGTTCCAATATAGCTTATTATATCTGGATTACGTGTCCACTAAGTATGATATTGATTCTACTTTTGTAGCTTTAATCACTGATTGCTTAGTATACCATTTATTCATTTTTAGGGTGCTCTTCTTGGCATTTTGGTTAGTATGACACTAGCAGCTTGTCTAAGTTTCATTCCTGAAAACAGAACGCACAAATTTCTACCACTTTCAAACGAATGTCCTTCATCGAATTCAACAGATTCGAATTTTACGTCGACAGTTTCTACCTATCAGTATTCTACAACAAGTATTTATGCAAATTCAACCTTATCGTCTATTTCTGAACCAGATGTAGAAGAGTAAGTAAAAATATGCATGCAATTCTTAATAAGCAGTTTTAAAGTAATTAAATATATTCGTAACTATCAGAAATTTTCACAGAATTTGAGTTCTGAAAAATTTCATTGTCTTAATTATATTTGTTTTTTAACATCAAATAAAATGAATTTCCTTGTTTTTTGCTTCATGATTTTGATGAGATGTCTTGTTCTTCGGTCGTTTTTTGTACAAAATGAGGTCGTATTCAAAAATAGAATTACCTAAAAAGCATTAAACAATTCCGATCCTTTTTTCATTTCCTTTTTTTCACATCAAATACAGCAAATATTCATGGAACTGAAAAGCGAAGATAAATAAATTACATGCGAATCAAAGAAGCCCAGTTCTTAAAATTTAAATTAGTTACTTAAATTTATAGAAATTATTGGAGATTTGATTTTCATTTATCCGCTTTTTGAAAGTTTGTCAAAAATGGCAACATTTGTTCATGATTACTGTAATAGTAAAAATAACTATATGCGGTAATTCAACATTCACGATTAGTATTGCATATTTCATAGTAAATACGTTGCAATCAATTTGAGTCTAAATTAGACAAAATAAACATTTCCCCTTCGGTGATCTGTTGTATTAAAATCCGTGATGAATAAAGGCTTTGAAAGAATTTACCCTGATTAATATTAAGTAAATTTGAACTTAAAGTATATTAAAATAAAACAAGGGTTAGACTAGCTGAATTTTTATGTCATTCATAAGTATATATTCTTGTAAAAATGACATTTTAATTTAATTCTTTTTGAAAAAAATTATCCAGTCCTTATTTCAAAAACAAATATTTTTATAAAAGTTTCAAAATCTAATAAAATCTCATGAATCTCGGTAGAATCACTAAACAAGTAAAGTCAGTTCTTGTCATTTTAAATCATTTGAATTACATATATATTTTTTTATTTTTAAAAAAGATTAAAGTGGACAAATGACCGTATTTCTAGTGCTTCTAATTCATATTAAACCGGTTATTTGTTCAAGAGTCTTCTTAAATATATTTAGAGATTTCTGCAACAAAATAATTGGAAGAGGTAATAAACTTATACTATTTAACAGTCCATTTACTTTTTGTTCGGAGTCTCTGATATTTGAAATATTTTTGAAGTTATCCGGTTATTTACTTTCATTTTACAATTTACTTTCAGGAAATCATTTTATCTCTCCTACATGTGGATATCAAGTTTATCTTTGGTTACATGCTTAGTTGTTGGTTATTTGGGAAGTTTGATTGTTTCGTGTTTAAAAGGTGAGAGATGTGCTTAAATATTCGTTTAATATATGAATAATCTACACAAATAGAAAACGGATTTGAGAGAGAAAAATAACTATTTTCTTCTATGATGGAATGTCACAAAATTACACCAGAAGTTTTTGAAGTAACGTTTTCCACTCTGATAAGAGTATAATGTAATATTCTTTTATAAATATACTTTAGATACTAAAAAACGAAAACAAAACAAAACAAAAAAAAAATAGAAAAATGCTTCTTTTAAAGGTAACAGAAATGTCTTTGAGAAAGAAAAATTATTTTTATGCCAGGTTCAAATACTATCAATTTTTTTTTAATTGAATGCAATGGAAGTTATATTTTAATATAGGGTTATTCAAAATGATTCCTCCGATTTTAAAACTCCATATTTTCATAAATAGACACAAGATTGTAAGTAATTCATGAATGCAAAGGAAAGCTTTGGAAGTATTACATTGTGATAATCTTACTTTACAATAGAAGGCCCTCGCGTGTTCTTCGTAAAGCTGTTCCACGAAAGCTGTTTTAGAAGCTTTCACAGAGCTACCCCGCAGTTGGATTTGTCTCATTGGACTAGATGACTTGATGTTACATAACTGGCCACCTATATGATCTGATATAGTTCCGTGCGATTTCTTCCTATGGGGGTTTGCAAAAGATAAAGTGTATGCGTCATAATTACCCACAAATTTATGTGAACTTAAACAACGGGTTTCTGTGTACTACTGCACAATCAATTACGAGCCCCACTGATACTTAAACATGTTTGGCAGGAATTTACATACCGTCTTGATATTGTACTTGTTACAAAAGGAAGTTAAAACGATCACATTTAAAAAAACACATTTTCATATTTTTCCTTTGAATTCTTGTATTACGTATCATTCTGTGTCATTAATTTATAAAAATAAAGCATTTTGAAATGAGATTATTCGTTTTGAATAACTCTAGTGGGTAAATAAATGGGGAAAAATACATTATTTATGCTATGATTAAGAATTTTATATCATATAAATAGGATTTCCAACACTAGATGGCGCCACTTGTTCTTTTGGTTAAAAGCACAAGCATGAGAGGCGCAAGCATGGTAAACGCAAGACAGATGGAACAGTGCGATATGATAGCTCTTTAATATGTATAATCAATAGTTCTATTTTAACTTAGTAAATACTGTACAATAATATATGGTTTAATTAAATGTCATCTTCTAAAAATCCGTTTTGTTGTTGAATCCAGAAAAACCCTAGACATCTTTAAAACGAGCCATGTATCCCATTTCTGTAGTTAAGATTCTACATATATGCTTTAATTATGATTAATCATTTTATACTGCTTAAACTTTAACTATGATTAACCACATTGAAGTACATTTTAGAACAGTGTAAAAAATTCTCAATGTGAATACAATTCTTCCCTTGCATGTTTATGTATTTCTTTCGCTTTATTGTAAAAACACATTCTTGATACTTGTTGCTTGTATACGAACTGGAATTACACGAATTAATCTTACTTTGTTTGCAGGGAAAACTCAAGAAGTACCTGAAATTTATCTAAGTCCAGTCAGACTATGGTTTTCTAAGAAAAAATCTGATGTAGGCGAACAAACGAAACAAAATGGAACAAACAACGAAATAATACATAAAGTTCACAAACAACAAAAAGATGCAAGCATTGTAAATATTATTGATACGGAAGTAAGTAGTTCAATATAAGAAATTTTGTTAACAGAATAATTAACTAAACACTGAAATCTCATTTCAGGGGGAGGGGGGAATTATATGACACAATAAAAACTTTATCGACAGTATATTTTATTATATATATTTATGCAAATACCTTCTTTTTTAAAATTGTAATAAAGAGAAATTAGCTTCTCTTAATATAGCATATAGAAACATAATTTATAGAATGTAAAAAAATATTTTGAACTTAAATTTACAGCAAATGTTTAAAATATCCTCACCTTTCTTGGAGACAAAGCTGAACTCGTTTGCACATGTTTTGAGAAATAATTTTCAAGATGCTGGGAGCGATTTCTTATATTCTTTGAGAAATGGCAATTTTCTTATATTCTAGTGTTTTTAAATTATCTTTATAAATTTTGGCTGAGTGAAAACTTCTGCAGAAAAAGGTCATAGGATGCTCAGATCTGGGAAACGAAGATCTTAATTGAACGAAGACTGTGCGATATGTCATACGAGAAATGAAACCTTGGGCATGCTTCAAGAAATTTTTGGAAGATCGACTTTTTCTAGGAATTTTTAGTCACCTCGTTCCCCAGATTCGAGTATTCTCTGATTTTTTTCTGTCGCGATATTTAAAGAACAAAGTTTATGGAAATGATTATCTGAAAATTTGACATTGCTGAAAAGATACAAGAAGTCACTCTTATTATCTCAAAATGCAATTCTTAAAATATGCACAAATGAATACAGCTTTATCTCCAAGACAGGGCAAATATTTTTAACATTTGTTGTGAATGCTTAATTTCTTTTAACATTATATTCGAAGTAAAATAATCACTAAACATAAAAATGGTTGTTTTAAAAGTTTATTCTGTTTTTGAAAAATTAATTTACAAATTCTCCGTTTTAGTTTAGTTTATATTAATGTCGCACTAGAAGCAACACGAGGGCTATTGGTGACAGACCTCGTAATTTGGAACCACGGTCAAGTGACGAGGACGACACCTGAGCTGGCACTCCCCTCTCCTAACGTCCACACCCCGTTAACGGGAGGACTTTGGGTCCCGACAGATTTAACGTGTATCAGTCCCGGCTACATGGCGGGTCTTTAGCGGCCAAGTATCGAACCCGTGATTGAACGAAAACCACCGGCCACGAATCCAAAACCATGACCATTAGGCTACCGCGGCCTACAAATTAGCGGTATTTAAACTCTTAGGAGAACTGATATTTGCATTATTCTTTAAATGTCAATGTAATCAATCAATTCTTCTTACATAGATAGCTATATTTCAATTTTTTTTATCATGTATATAGTACCATGGAACTAAGAGGCATTATATTTTGCTTTTTTTTTTTTCTCTCTTTTCAGTCCAAATGTGAAACAAAGTTATAATTCAATGGATCTATATTTCTCACAAGAAAGACATGAGCTTCTTAAATTGAAAAAAAAAAATCTGATGTGTTTGGACCGTACAAAGAAGCGATGAGTTATGATCCCAGTGAAGTGAACATTGGAGAGTGTTACATCTGAGTCAGAAAAAAGTGAAATGCGAAATAATATTTGAGAACATGTCACATTAAAGATATAAAAATTAGCTAAGAAAATAACGTAATGTTATAAAACAATATGTATGTCACTCATGTATTAACTCATTTTATAAATGAGTAATAAAAAATACTTAAATCACGAATAACGTAAATGTGAAAGATTTTCAGAACATTTACAAATCAAAAGTTTCATTCTAGCTATAATAATTCATTTCTTTCTTTTAACTTATAACATTTTATTTCAATTCACATTTTCAGAATTTTTTTAGAATATGTTTGTTTTCGTAAGACATGAAAAACTTTGAATAAATATGTCACAAATCTTTCAGTGGCTGGTGATTTAAATGTGATGCAATTGTAGTTTCCTTTTTAAACCATAGTGTTCATTTGTTCTTACTCTTATGTAATAGATATATTACATTATACATAAGCACGGTTGATTATATTTTTTTTAATAAAGATCGTATTGTCAATTAGTTGTTTATGATCATCGATTTGATACTCGATATAGTTCATGTCAAATTTGTGTTACGTTTTACTAAGTTTTCAGTGTTATGAAGTAGGTTTTAGCCTACCGAATATTTCCGTATATAAGCCGAGAATTTTTGAAGCTTTTGTAAGTTAATTACGGGGATCGGCTGTATACTGATACGCTAATTCGCAAAAACATAGGTACTTTTCTGTTAGCCACAAGCAAGTGATAAATCAACAAATATAGAGTGCTTTTATCTCTAACGTTTACTTGTCTCAAGCTATGAAGCACATAATTCAAAGCGAAATTATCATATTTTTGTGTGAAAATGAGCTGTTTTATTTTCGAAACTGTTTATGCAACTGGTTTGTTGAATCGTAGCGAAAACGAAAAACCTCGTATTGGCGATATTTGCACCTGGCTAACAGAAAAATACCTAAACGTACATTAGAAATAGGATAAGAGACTGCTTACGGCGGAAAAATTTAGAAGCAGCAAAACCGCTTGAACAAGAGCGCAAGTAAATAAATAAAATATTTGCAACCCACAAAAATATACACCCAACTCTTTTTTTACCCGATTCTTTTTACACGATTTTGAAATAACACGGATCACCAATATACTTTTTAACACGAACTTTTTGTTCAAACACGAATCCCCCCAAACATTTTTTTCCAATTATTCAAATGCTGTTTTTACCGCCTAATACCACCTCGTTCATTCAACCACTCGATCAGGATAAGATAGCAACATTTAAAATGTACTGCATAAAGCAAAAGCTTAAATATATTTTAGACTCAAAGGAAGAAATAAATTTCACCGTTGTGGAAGCATGGAGAAAGTTTACGATTATGTATTGTGTTACACATGCTTCTTTTGCCATCAAACAGTTGCGCTAACCGGCTTTCAACTGCTTGTTGGAAAAAAGTTTTGCCAGCATGCTTCAAAAGTGGAAATTTCGTAGTACAAAAATCAGTTTTATATTCTGAAATTATAACTCTATCAAATGTAATTAGTGGCAAAGGTTTCACAACATACAAACGGCTTACATCGAAGAATTTATTCTAGAACCCCCTTTGGATGAGGACGATTTGATAGAATTTATGACAGTTCGTGATAATAAAGAAGTCGATAATGATGAAGTCGAAGATGAAGTTCAGCTATTAACAGCTGAATTAATTCGCGAGAGCTTGAAATTTGCTACAAGTTGGGAACATTTTCTGACGCATGATCCTGACATAGAGCGTGCATTAAAATTTCAACGTAATCTTAAGTTTTGTGTAGCAGGATATCAAGAATTATATAAGCTACATGAGAAACCAAATTAAAAAAAACAGCCGCTAATAACAGAGTTTGTAACAACAACAACAAAATGGAGGCCGTTTATAACGAACGAAATTCTTCATTTGAATCAAAGCCGATTAATGTGCTATACATATCTGACACATCTACTAATGATAGCATTTTTAATCCAGTTCGTAACAAGAATGCACTCCTGTTATCAAGTAGCGATGTGAATGGTTGTTAGTTAGCAGTTGTATTCCTAATTTTAATTTGAATTTTTATATGTTGTATGTACCTATAGATTGAATTTTTACTATACACTAATTTTAATATTTTTTTGTAAAGAAAATGAATTGTTTTTGTTTTATAAATACGTAATTTGGATTTCATTACTACTTTTTTTATACGGTTTTTCGGGAAAATATTTACGATTTTTTCATCTTTCACAATTTTGTAAAGTTGTGGAGCATACTCCCAAATTTACCATATGCCGCATGTATTTTTTACACGAATTTTTTTGTACGGTTTTCTGAGGAACATATCTACTGTGTAAAAAAAAAAAGAGTTGGGTGTGTTCCGATTACTTGAATTTAGAAAATTAATGAGTGGCAAAATCAAATACAGCAAAAGAACTGACACGTTTGTGATTAGCAATGTTAAACACGAAGCATGAGTAAAAAATTAGAGCTGAAAGAAGTTATTCGCGATTTTGCAGAAAAGAAACTTCGAAAGAAATTGTTTCAATTTAGATTCAGACTTTATTCAGCTTATTATTTTAGAAGCACACTTAAATAAACTCTAAAAATTGTAGGTACTAGTTTTAATTTGTAAATTCGTTGCCGTTTACTCCTTAAAAATATACTTTTTGTTTTTCAATAAAAGATTTTTCCTTAAATTTGTGTTAGTGTTGTTGCCTTAATCTCAATTATACATTATTTTTTTCTGAACAGTATGGCTTTCTTATACATTTTTTTTTTTTTTCTTTTTTTCAAATTATAAAGAATATTTTTTTATACTTTAGCTGTAACACATTTTAGATCTGCTTACAGAGGCAAAAAGACATTGGGAGCGATCCTGACTAGAAATAATTATAGGATACCGTAGATAATTTGCACATAAAAATAACAATGGAAGATGAATATTACTTTTAAACTTCTGCCTTACATTTTGGGTATTTTGAACCCAAATTTTATGCAAAAAGAAAAATTAAAGTTTCATAGGAGATTTAAATCTTAGATCGATTTCTGAAAAAAGAGAAAGAGAGAGAGAAAACGTATTTTCGGCTTATTGTTGGAGATATAGGGTACACTTATGTTATATATGTTTACTAACGAGTATAAATATGGTTGCTTCAATACATTAATAAAACAAATATACAAGATTATTCAAAATGATTCATCCGGTTTCAAAATTCCATTATTTCAAAAATAAACGATACAGAATGATAAGTAATACATGACTGCAAAGGAAAAATATGGAAGGATTGTTTTACAAGTAGTAGATATAACTTCTGTTAGTTTACACGTATAATGTCAAACACATTGTAAAGTATCAGTGATAATTGATTATACAGCAGCAGAAATCCGTTGTTTAAGTCTAAATAAATTTGTGGGTTGTGGTGGCGCACACACTTTAACTTTTTCAAACACTAAAAGGAAGAAATCTCATTAGGTATCAGGTAATTAGACTTGGGGATCATGTATCAAATTACTAAGGTGGCCAGCTGTGTAACATTAAGTCTTTTGAATCTCTACGACCGTTTCAACTGGAAGGTAGCTACGTGAAAACTTCTAAAACCACTTTAGCAAAATAACTTCACGAAGGACACACGAGGACCATCTATTTTTCGCAATATAAAACTTCCGTAGTTTTCCTCTTTATTTATACAATCTAAATTTTTTGTACTGTTCATTTTTGAAAATATGAAATTTTGAAATCGGATAAATTATTTTGAATAACCCTGTATTTATTCTTACACATTCAAAGTCGTTTTGACTGAATTAAAATTCTATTTTACCAATTTGATTTTTAAAGCTTAAAAAAAATCTGTATTTTTCCTTAAAATTATTTAGCTGACAATGCTCTTTTTTATTTTAATTTTTTTAATTTTGAAAATTAAAAACGTTGTACTCTGAAATGTAAATTGAATAGTAATAAATAATTATGTATATATATATATATATAATTATTATTATTATTATTATTATTATTATTAGAAATATGAAAATAAATAAAAAGAACAAGTTTTATTACTATTGTGTGTTCACTTAAAAGTATGAATAAAAATGAACGAAAAAAAAATACTCATTTTTACCCAAACAATGTTAATTGGAACGAATATGTACTTGTATACATTCCATATCTTACGCTTTTTATAGAACTGAAATACCTAAGTGGCAAATGAAGTAATTTTAATTTTTATTCAGTGCATTTTTTCTTTTAATTTTCTGTTTTGACATCGTAAAATTTTTACGTTAACCAACAAGCACAAAACATTTGAAAATACAAACATAAATTAAATAAATGTTGACGAATTCCCTTTAGTTAGTGAATCTTAATACTTTGTTCAAGAGAACACCAGACACAAAATAAAAAAAAGAAGTTATTGATTGAAAAACTGGAATATGTAGTTATTATTGGTAAAAAGAATTATTCAAATAAGATTATTTTTTCCGTTTGTCTAGTATTATTTTCTATGAACTATTGAACTATATGCTTTTCTGAATGTTTTCACATTCGATTTAAGTATTCTCCAAATTATTTTTGTTTTATTCCAAATTATCCTTATGGTTCAAATCACAATGTTTTTAAAATGTATTTTTATTCCATGTCACAAAATTCACACATGGATTTTTAATTATTATTATAATTTATTTTGACAATTTTTCAAACAAAGTTAATGTAGGACTTAATTACAGTTGGTGTATATACACATTTTTAAGACGATTTTATTGGCATTGTTGAGGCTTATTAGTAAATCCTTGTTTTTTTTAAAGACTTGGCTTTGCTATTAAATAACTAGACTGACTCTGTTACTAAAGAAATACACATGTGCCAAATACCAATGACCGACAGCTGTTTAGCGTGAAGCCTCTCGAATAGTGCCTCTCGCTTCTGAAAACAATTCCGTATAGCTATAAGCTTCATCCACATTAGAGATTTTTGTTTGTTTGTTTCGCCGTAAAAATGATAAGTGAGCAAAGAATTGTTGTGAAATTTCACATGAAACTTGGAAAAACCACTTCTGAAACTTATAATTTATTCGAAAAAGTGTATGGCAATGAATTCTTATCGCGTGTACGTGTTTTTGAGTGATTTAAGCGTTTTAAACAGGGCCAAGAAGACATTGAAGATGATTCATGCCTGGGTCATCTTTTCATGTCAAAAAAGGATGACAGAATCGGAAAAATCGGTAGTCTAGTTCGATCTGATCGTCGGTTATACATTCGCGCGATTGCTGAGATTATGGGAATTGAAAAGGAATCCGTAAAACAAATTTTTCTTCCGAGACAATGAGCGGGCTCATTCCACGCATTGTATGTCCAGAGGATTTTAGCCAAATACACCATTCTAGTGTTAGACATCCGTCTTATTCGCTGGATTTCGGGCCATGCGACTTCTATCTGTTTCTTAAGGTGAAATCTGAATTAAAAGGAACAAGATCTAATATAATAACGCTTACAATAAAATGAACTTCACGTCATACTGACAACGACAGGAATATTGTCAAGTTTTCATGTGCAAGAGTATATTATTTTAGCTCTTGATCGTACGACGACTCTCTTCTACAACAACGTTAGAAGCGACGCAAAACACTTGCCCCTGTACACACAAATAACGACTAGTGATATACCGGCTCTGGCGCAAGTGTCGACGAGACTCTCCACTCAAAAGAGACAGCCGATGACTCAAATGGATGCTGTCCCAAGAAAAACTCATCTGTACAGGGAGGGGATGTATATCAATTGCAGTAATGGCTGAAAAAATTCAAAAAGAAACCTTCTGAACAAACCAATGATTCTCTTCGTATCATCACGATGATACTTGAGGGGGAGTATGTGGCGACTCTCTTGTACAACAACGTTAGAAGTTAAAAGGCCTTACTCAACCAACCAGATGAGATATCTTTTCATCCTGGTTGGTAGGACAGTCAACTTCGAATTAACTGATCCAGGGTTCGAAACAACGCTGCAATCGTGGGGCCACGATACATAGCATCAGCCTCACCTCACAGATGACCGACCCTGATGGTAAGCTTTCTCTCTTCAAAAGTTTAAAGAAAAACACTTTTTTTATCAGCCCTATTTGATTTTTTTTTTCAAGGAATGTAGTAGTAATTTTAAAAGTATTCATATAATTGGTGTTTATATTTCGATGCAATGTCACTCTTCTAAAGACATTGGGATAGGGAAATGTAATTTATTCCGTAAATATAAGAGAAAAAAACTTTTTTTCTGATGGTATAAAGAGTTATTTTCCAATCTCCTTATTTTTAATTTTCTCATGGTAAAAGAAACGTGCGACAATCACATAGCAGTCTCTCAAATATCTCTGTATTCTCGGAACCAGGTTTGAAATCTCTTCTTCTTCTTTTTTTTTTTTTTTTTTTTTCACATCCTCGATAGTAAATAGACCTTTTTGTTGAAGACATTTAGGTCAGCCCTTACTTCATTATAAATAACAATGTATTTCCGTTTATGTTCTGTTTAATGATTTTCAGAGGGCTCTACAAAATGTCTTCCTTTGAACCTCATACCTTGAGAAAAAAAAGACGAACAAAATATTTCTTAGCATTTTCAAGCATTAAATAATGGTTTATTATATTGTCTTTTGTTGCTACAAATGTTTGCAATTTTTTTACAATTAGTTTCTGCACCCTTGAATTTCCTTTTGTTACCACTGACTTCACTTCAGAAACATTTAATTAAAACAGTACGCCTGTTTTTCAGGAATTCATTTGAAACCTACTTTTCTCGAAGAAGAAATGATAGACGACTTTTTTTTCCTTTCTAATTAATAGTACTGGTTATTTTGCCCTTAAAAACTTTTTAGAGAATGTGTTTCATTACGTTTTTTAATTACGAATTAAGAATATTTCTCCTAAGAAAGTACAAAAACTTTTTACTATATCATCCGCATTTTACTTAAATCCGTCATTTTGAAGAAAGAATAAAAATTAAAAATGTATCAGTCGTTTATTTTAATTTCAAGTAATAAATTGTTGTCACAGAATTTTCCCTCACAATATTTGCATTATTTTCTTCCTTTATCGAAATCGTTCTAAAAATGAGTTAGCACCCTCCGTATGCGTTCAAAATAATTCGTCATAAATTTGAAGATCATCAAACAAAAAAAATAGACATTTTATCATTTTTAAGTTCCGTGCTTCCTCAAAAAGTTTTTCTATGAATTTTTTTTTTCACTCTTTTAACATAATTCTTTTTTAAAATATTTTTATCCAATTTTTTTAAAAAATATAATGTTATTCATTATTTAAATTGATACAACTCATTTTATTGTTTGTTTGTTTGTCTCGAATAAAAAAAAAAGAGTCAGTTATCCATTCTTCCAATATAAATATTAATTCAAAAAAGGAAGCCAATTGAAAACGGTGCAAAGAAACAAATAATTAACACGAGTAAACTCATTTTTTCTACGTATCAGGAAAGTATATTTTTCAAACGTTTTTTTTTAAATTGGATGATATGAGGTTTGTGTTCTGCTGCGAAGCCTAAATTTAGAATGCCGAGGGCTATGTTGACATGACCATTTATCTTTTTGTCTGACATCTACGTTTTTTCTTCTCGGAGTGAGAAAAAGACATTTCTATCCCACTCAGAAGACTGCGAATAAACCCCTCACGTGACAAATGTTACACAAACGGCCTTCAAACGCTTCTCTTGTTATATAAGGAACAAGTTGAGTTGCACTTTACCAACTGCATGTATGCTTTATATAAGCGTGCTTGGTTCAATTAGGAGTTCCGAAAAGAGGATAAATTAATCGTAATAAAAAGCTAGGAAATATCTTTATTATTTATTATTTTTATTATATAGATGCTTAGACTCTATTTGAAAAAATTCACAGACAATACTTTTCCTTTTTTTTTAAGAATAAAAGTTTCACATAAGTATTAATTTATATAAAAAACATAAACGTATGACAAAGACGGGGAGAGGAGAAGTTGGAAGTTTGAATAAAGCTGCACGTTTTCTAACGAAATCGCGTCAAATTATTGATTACTGTATTAAAAAAATTTCATTTAATCTTATCTCAAAATTTGCTTTGTATTGAAAAAAATCTATGATGCATTAATTTTAAAAAGAAATCAACAAATTTCCAAAATTTTCCCCTCATTTATTTATCAACAAACTGCCAAATGGTTTCCTTTCTTAGCTGATTAGCTAATTACACTAGTAATATTAATTAAATGGGTAATTAAACCTATATTCTAATACCACAAGAATAAAATCATGGTTCGTTTAGATGTAAAATTAACACAAATGTAGATAATATCAAACAAAACACTTGAGATTTCCTAACACTTTAGCTAGAATGGACTGTGTGAAGAAACAATTTAGTTTGATGAATCATTGACAAACAAGCTTATATTTATACAAGAATTAATTCTGGAAAATTTGGATGAATTCAAAGAATCATATATTCCGATTCCTGTATAAAAATATAATTTTAGCCACGTGTAATATTTTAACTTTAATCAATAAAATATAGGTCACATGATTTTAAGATCTTCAAGAAAAGTTTACTAGATGTTAAAGAAAAACTTAAAGCTAACTAGAAAATTTATTCAGTTTTAAATATCTAATTAAAGGACTCATATACATCTTTATCCTCATTCAACAAAATAATACAGAAAAGATGTCAATGGATGGATAATATGCATTCTCATCAAGGCAAGGAAGGATAATATTTTGTTAGACATTGTAAAAAATTCCAAAAATTATAAACATCACTTCACAACTTATGTAAGAATAAAATACATTTTTTTTTATTTTTAAATTCTGTATTCCGATATTCGTAGTTGAATAAAGCAGCATTTTAGTAAAATCCGATGCTAACACCAGTGTAGAATCTTCACGTTTATATATTAAAATGTGAATCTTTTTTGAAAGTTTTACTTTTTCTTAAAATAAATTTAGTACATTAATACTAATTTAATTTTAATAAGAAGTAAAAAACAAAAGAAGCAGCAGTAAACTGCAGGAATTACTTGCAACCTCGCGTTTATTCTAATCGTATTTGAATAATAATATGGTGAAAAATATCTTACTGCACCTTAATTTTGGAAACAGAGATGTATTTTTTCATAACGTAAGCCTTCATAAAGTATTTCTCTTTCTCCAAGCATGTCTTAAAATTTCCTTTCCTGTCAGGTGAATATTTATCTATTTGGAAATTTCAATCTCTTTTTACGAAGTTTGTCCAGAAAATAAGAGTACTCAATTTCTTAAAGTCGAAAAAGTAATAAATTTTTGAAAAATTTATCAATTCATAAATGTACATAAAACCGAGGATGAAATCTCTAGTATCTTTGTCTAACAAGTCTCCCACCATTTATTTGGCCCATTGTTTGATGGCGCTGTGGACCTTATCGACCATTGAAAATCTTTTTTTCTCTCGATAAGGAAATGATGAAAATCATTTGCTTCGTTCGTTTTCTAAGATGAAAAGATGGCTATCCGAAGGTACTAGATCAGGGCGGTGAGATGAGGGATTGATGATATCCCAATCGAATGAGTCTAAGAGTTGCTTTGAGGAGTTGGTTGTGAGAAACGCACATTGTCGTACAAAAAACAAACTCTCATCTTTCACTTTTTCCCTACTTGTATCCTGTTTCTCGGTCTGTAATTTTTAGGGCCTCTCAGTACCGCTTGGAATTAATTGCTTCCTTCATGGGACAAAAATTTAACTAGGAGAACCTTTTAAAGCTCAGAGGCCTTGATTTTTCAGGTCGAAACAAAGATTCTGAATATTTTTTTCTGCAAGCGTTACATTGACAACAACATTTGTATGCATTAATCCGGTGCACGACGTCATCCCCAATAGCAACTTTTATTTTGTTAAAAATCTGGAAGACGCGTTTCCTTTTGCGAGAGGAAACCGGATTACACTCTTGAAAACGCTACTGACGAGATTCGGAATCGAGACACTAATTTCAACACAACACGACAATAAAAACTTTCAACAGATTGAGGCAAACGAGGGGGCATTCTTCTTCCAAGAATTTGATCTTGAAACCAGTGCAGCCAGCTTTGTTCGAAAAAATTCTCTTTGATCGTTATAGACTTGAAGATAATTATACTTATTAATTTTTGAACACTCATAGCATAAGTGAGAAATATACAAATATTTTATGATCAAGGGTTGCACACACATAGGTATTCTTGTGACCAAAAGGGGCACATCGCATAGATTTTTTGTACAACTCTCCCCCAAAAGCGGAAAGGTTACATCTATCTACATACATGCATCATAGATTGATTCCATTTTTAATTTAATCAGATATAATTAGAAACGAAGATAATAAACAGTAAATAAATAATATTGCGTTGTGAATCTCATTGCATTGATTTATTAATATTATGTTTCACTTTTGTAGCAGCCAAATTAAATTATTTTAGTTTTCAGCTGTCAGTCAATTCCTATTTTTCGTTTGATAATACGCGTATCTAAATTAACTGTTTACAAATATACCTTTACGCCGACTTATGTGCTTAGCTTTTGAAATATCAATTTATTGAAGGAATATTATGACTAAGGGAACAATAAGTAGTTTTGCCGAGATGAATGTTCAACTCTCTCGATGCAGATGATACATGAAAGGAGATTTAAAATATATATTAGGAATGGCTTATGCTTTTAAATATTCAAACATAAGGATATTTTCAGAACCATTCAACATCATACTTTACCATGTTCTTTTTTTATTTTTTCAACAACAATCTTATTCGTTTGCTTTCCCGAAAAACTAAATTTCACAAAAATGAAGATAATAGTAAATAGAAATGCAACATAAATTGATAGATGTGTGCAGCAACAATGAAGGAAATAGGAAATAGATTTACGATTTATCAACTTTTTTGTGAAATAATGAAGAATACAGACGGCGTCAGTTATTTCTAGGATACCAGATATAAAGTGAAAAAAAATTAATTAAGGATGAGTTAAGCATAGATTAGATTCCTGAGAACCGAATAAGTCATCAAATATTAAACTGATTAAGATTAAAATACTGATCAATTGAATCGAAGTTACCCTGCTTGAAGCCTCCCATATACTCTATGGAATACAATAGCTTCCCTTTAAAATGGCATTTGATGGTCCGGCACATTCTATAATCCGGCACCGATCGAGAATTTCGCTTTCGAACTTTTTCATGTAGTTCTGGCTTTTGTTGATCTTAACCGCCGGGTCGTGACACAGAGCTGCACGCATTTTCTCCTAATGCTTAATGTAAACAGCAAGTTTTCATTTCATTTCAGTTTTTCCTGATTTTTAGCGAGTTATACATCACGTTAGCACAACATTAAAATTATATGCGTATAGTATACTGCGTGGTAAAATGTTCTCAATTCCTAGCAGAAATTCTTTAACTAATACTAATAAACACAAGCACGTGATTTGTATAGTTTGTCACAACTTATTTTAAATACCAATGCATTGCCTTAATCTTTCTTTCCTGCAATGATGAATTAATTTAATTATTATTCAATGTTTGAATTTAATTTTGTGTTTGCCATAATAACAAAATGCATTGTCGGATTTTTTTATAGTTTGCACAGATTCAGAATGTGCGCAAATATATTAAATACACGTTTTAATCAATAAATTTTTATCTAGAGGGATTTATTTTTGGTATCCCCTTTAAAACTACACTAACGCTCGGTAATCAGGGAAAATCGCTAATCCACCACAGCCGTGGTCCCGAAAGTGTCAAATTAAAGAGCCAGAGGTTCTGAAACTGTTTAAACAATTTGGGGAACTAATTTCTAAGTATAGAACAGTATTTTAAATTAATAATGACACATCTCAATTCAGTTGTTAAGTTCATTTTAAAGTCGTAAAAGATCCACTCTGCCCAATATAAAGATTAGGAATGTCTTAGAAAGAATTTCCTGAGTTCAGTTAAGTAGTTCTCCCTACAATAGAAACGAAGAGTAAAAGTAAACATCGAAAAAGAAGAGAAGGAAAAAAATAAATGTCACGCCATCCCTTCCCATGCTGATTCTGATTCCGTAGCGGCTGCTTTTGGCACTAGAGAATTTTCCCGAGTAGTATTGGGTTATTTCCACTTTCAAATTGTTTATTTCTGGTATGTACATTTTTTTAATTATTTTGACCGTGATAATTCTGTACGATCATGAATATTAACTTGTGATTAACGATTTCATATTTAAATTAATGTGAAAATAGTTATTTTAGTTTCCACTTTTATATTTCATACCTAATGCTTTCACTTTTATTTGGTTGCCAAAAACGCAGTTATATTGCGCGTTTAAGTCTTCTTTTTTCTTTCACTTCTAGATTCGTATAGTTCAGGCTTTTGTTGACTTTAACCGTGTCATTTTTTTAATAATTTTATTTAGTAACATTTACACGAGATATAAAAGTAGAATATTGTTATGATTACTTTTTGATGAAGGTTTAATTTCGGTGTTGTCTTTGTTACCGCATCTCGAAAATGATAAATAATCTTCATCAATTATTCTTGTGGTACTCAGTACTTTTTAAAAAGTTGATAAGTGTATGACTATTCATTCTGAAAGCTTTCTGGCGAAAAAAAAAATTAAAAATTTATCTGTGCTTGTGTAATGTTGATTTCTTATATTATATTTGCATTTTCAGTGTGTTAATATAAACAATTTTTATAACTTCACTATGTTATTGAAGTTTTTAAATTATATTCTCAATTTTACTAAAACTAAGTCTGGAATCATATATGATGATTCGTAAAACATGAAAAAATTATCTTTAAGCATTGAAATATTTAAAATTCAGTACCTATTTTAAATGTGACGATTTTACTTTGAAACGAAATCATTTATTTTAATTATCTGCTTATATACGAGGGATATATTAACAAAAAACAAAGGCCATTTTATCCCTAATCGAGGCTAAACAATAATGATTGTGTTCTTTGAGGGGGGGGGGCAACTTATTACCAAACTGATAAAAGAATATTTCATTCATTATTTAATTTAATTTTACTTAGGCCTCCCGGGCATTTTGATTTCGTGAGCGTAATGTTAATCCTATGGAATTTATACTACCGTTCTCAATTCTTTACTATTTTATCTATTTAAATGCAATGAAGTGCACATGGAAAAGCAAAACATAATAAAAGTTTCTGCGGGATTACACATTCTCCCTCCCATAGTTGAAAATATTTTTATTTTTATTTTAAGTATTTGGGTATAGGTTTTCCGGTTCTTAAAAATATTCTAAGCTATTTTCGAAAATCGGTGGAAAAATATGATTCCGCTCAAGCCTTCATTATTTTTTGTATTTACATTGTACTTTATTGTATTTAAATACATAAAACACAGTTAAGATTAAAAACTCTTAAGACCATCTAAGTCTACCGTCTTGAAGAAGGCGGTAGATGGAATTCCATTGGATTAACATTATGTTTACGAAATCAAAATGGCCGGTAGATTGGAGCCTTAAGTACTTTCTCTGAGAAATAAATTGCTCCGTAGATGTTGGAGACGCAATAAATATTCGAATAACGTGGCTTATTAACAAACCGAGAGCAGCTACATTGACTGAGAACACATGCCTTTATATATCATAGTGAAATATACTAGAACACTATTCTGGAAACATAAGTAATTGAAAGGTTTTAGATAATATAGTGAAATAATTCGATATAAAAACCAACGTTTTTAAAAACAACGTTTTTATATGGTGGCAAAGTTTATTAGAGAAAATTATTGAAATATTAGTTAAAACTGTTAGTTATTTTTAACTTTAAAATTCACTTAAAAAGAGACATTTGTGAGAGTATTAAAAAATTCATAATACTCATAAAATCAAAACATGCATTTGAAAGTTTGTAAGTCATTCTATTAAAAAAAGAATGGGAACCAGAATTCAGAAAAAATTATTGTGATAAGACATGGAGCCAAATATTGAAACTTTCTTTCTTGCGAATGATTACTGATTAAAAGTCAGCAACCCTTACTATCTCGGAGATAGTAAAGGGGAGATAGTATCTCCCCTTTGTGAGTACAAAAGGTTTACCATACCGCATGCTGCGTGGGGAGTGCCCGGTGCTCCCAGAGGGGGAAAGAAATTTTTTCCTCAATCCTAAAAGCGCCGAGAGGAAAGAATATTTTGACTTATTAAAATTATTGAAATATTAGTTAAAACTTGTCGCAAACGTCTAAATATTGCATTGTTAGGCGAGTACGAATGATTCCCAAAATTTCAAAGCTCTAGCTTGATGGGAAGTTGGTTAAATTAAAGATCGAAAATTTGATGACACACACACACACCAAGTGAAATTCAGAAAAACGTTGTAAAATGGAGAATAATTTAACAGGACTCTTATATGAACTTTCGACATTGCAGTCTCTGGGTTTTTAACGCGATAAATCCCGTTTTGGAGGCGAACGTCTTACTCAACCCCATCAGTGCTTGTGAGGTTCGTAGCATTTTGACGTGGATTCTTTCACATTTTCCCTAAAAACTAACACTGAATACTTTGAATGAATCTGGTGGAAATGAAAAATCTCTAAGAGCAAATGAAACTTGAACTGTGTAGATTAGATCAAAATTATTGAAATGTAATCAACAGAACTGAGGCGATACATATATAAGAAGTTAAGCGCTATAGGAAGGTAGGTTAATGCTACAGATTGTGAGCTGAAATCATCAATGAGACATCTGTGTTATACCTGCGCTGAATAAAGGGCTTTTTGGAGAGTTCATAGAGAGGATCTAAAAAGGGTTAAGGACTCGAACACTCATCTAAAAATCTTCAAAAGATTCGAACCCGAATGGTTCAGTAAGATAAGATAGTGTGTGTTAGGGATTGAATTTCGATCATTCTTAGATCTGAATGAAATAACTTTGTTATTATCATAGAGTGACTTTCTATTAATTGGGCTGTTTATTTGTGACTATCATACGTAATATTTATAATTGACTGAGAAGGAACGGAAAAGTATAAATGTTTTTCAATGGAACTATTTCTCGCGTTTCATGGAAATTTTGTTTAATTTTTTTTACTGTCGCAGATTAAAAAATTGGCACTTGTGGCACTGACGAAACTGAATGATTTACAATGCCAGTAAGACTTACTGGCAATGTAAATGACTCAGTTTCGTCAGTAAAGACTGTACCCACTGTAGGACTTACAGTGGTTACAATCTTTAATTTTATAGAATAAACACAGGTGACCCAATATCTGGATGCCTTATAATAATGGTCTTTCCGTTTATACTTTGACCTCCAAATGTCAAGCTACAATGAATCTTTTGTGTCTAATTCGGTAACAAATGAATATAAAAACGTGAACTTCAGAAGAATTTAGACTTAAACAGTTATTTAATGAACATTATGTGTTATTAACATCAAGTTCGATATACAAATAAAGATTTATTTTTTTTTTGAAAAAGTTCACTATTTGATAGATAAAGAAATCCCAGATTTTTGTAAGAAAAAAAAAATAGAACAAATGGATTTTAATTTGGAATATTATTATTCATGAAACACTCGAATTTTCTTCTGAAATGGGAAATTTTGTTTCGAAGTATTTATGACTTACAATACAATTTTCCAGAGCAATTCAGTGATATTTTTTGTACACCAAAAAAGTACATGGGCTCTCCGTAAGGAAAATACAAATGTTTTTTTTTTTCTTTTTTTTTTCTTTCTTTTTTCAAAATCGTTCAAATGTCTCAGCTTACATCTAAAAAAAAAAATTCTTTTTTCAGAGTTAGAATAAATTTTCCCTTGACCTATGACAAAAGTACAATAGTAAAGATGCTCAATAAACCAGACTTGTAATAATATTTTCGTTTTATACATGAAATTTTGATTTAGTATTTTTAAAAGAGAAACTTTAAAGCACAAAATCTTAGTATCTTTTAAGATGAATTTAGCATTTGTACGGAAGTTCTCGAATTCAAAAATAAACTAAAGATTAAGCTATAAAATAGTCCTGCAGTGGGGATGATACATATTACTTCATTCGGAACTCAAAACCTTCGCATTGGAATGGTGTATAAGTTTGGAGAGTAGAATTCCACCTTAGATGTCCTCCTCGTCGCTTGACCGTGGCTTAGAATTACGAAGTCTGTCGCCAATAGCCATCGTGTTGCTCTTGAGTATAACCTAAATAAAACAATCAATTTATCTATAAAATAATCACAAATAATTATAATTTAGGATTTCATGCTTGATTTTCATTGTATTCAGAGGCAGCTTTCTGAGTAGTAAAAATCCAAAAATAATAAATGAAAAGCAACATTCATAAATGACATTTCACATTAGATATTGATCTCTTGAATAAATTGTTTGTGTAATGCTAATCCTATTTAGCAGTGATGACCCATTATATCCAAATACATAACCATTGCAGGGTCAATGGATATCAATGAAAAGTATATGTTGTCTGCTTAGTTTAATGTTCTGTATTTATGGCTTTGTTCATTTATGTTATTATATGCCTCTATGTATTAACTTAAATGCATATTAGAATTTCATTTCAATACTCTATGATTTCACAATCCCCGCTTCAAATAAAAAGTCCTACATTCGATTTTTTTTTAATAGATTATAATTATTAAAAAAGAAAAAAACATCTTCAGTCAATTTTAAGTTTTGGTTTCCTTAAAAAATTTCGCAATACGTATATGAAATTATTTTTATCCATAGTTTTCTAAAAATTTATTTGCTCTGTGCATTGTTAGCAATATTGATAGATAGGAGGATACAAATGGAAAATGTAAGAGATGTTTTCATACTCTAGATATGTATTTACTACAAATATGCTCAAAAGATTTTTAAACTTAGTTCTCGAATTCTAGAAAAAATATAATACGAGTAATTTACCAATATCGCACTGATACAGAAAATACTTGATTCAAAAATTAATTTTTCCATCATATCATTCGCCTCTTTGACCGAAATGAGAAAAATTTTAAACTTAACTTTGTTCTACTATAAAAAACGACTGAAAACAAAAAATTAATTTCAATAATTCATTCAAATATATACTAAAAAAATTAATAATGTATCTTCCCACCTCACCTTTAGAATAACTTTCATTTTCTATAGAAAGTAAGGAAATCCCATTGCTTAACTGTAAATGAGCAGCCATAAAATTGTCTGATTTGATTGGTTAAAATAATACCGAATAATCAAATTAAATTTTTAAAAGTTTTTTGTTTTATTTTTTTCTTTCTAATTATCTCTCGTTTTACGAATATTTAGATAATAAAGATTGTGTAGTAATTTTTTAATTGAAATAATATTAATTTTTGAGTAGTAAATAATGTGAAATGTACCACGGTCTGAAATTATCCAAAAAATGAGAAAATATGAATATTATTTATGCACTCTTATTCATGGAAAATTTTACTATGAGAAATAAGAAATCATTTAACGGATTTTTTATAGCATATATTAATTTACTTCTAAAAAAATAGTTTTTCTTTTAAAAAAAAATTTAAATTTCATTTTAAAAGGTTTCATCATTACAATGTGTGTGTGTGTGTGTGTGTGTTCCACATAAAATATTAAATATTTTTTTTCTTATCGTATATTGATTATCAAAGGATAAAGCAATAAAGCTCCGAGAGAGACATGCAACGATAGTGCTAAAATTTACGTAAAATGTTTGAAGGAGATAGGTAAATAGGTTTTTTTTTTATCTTTCAAATTTGAATGTACATAATCTACCACATTAATGGGTTTAATGAGTGAATAAATTCGAACCATTTCATTATTATGATAATTAGCGATTTGCAGGAGTTGAAGAATAAAATTATTCGTGTGATAAGCACAATACGGAATTTTATATTTATTGTTAATTAACACATCGATCAATAACTCCCGAGTCTAACATTGAAAACAACATTTTTTTTGCAAATTTTTTTTTTTATTCATCAACATAACACCTTTTGTTAATCACCTTTTAGGGTGATACAATCGTTCCAACGCTTTTCCAAATCTTTTTTTTTTTTTTTTTTTTTTTTTCGCAAATCTTTTTTGTTGCGAGTAAATAGCGATAAACAGCTTTCTGTCATCGACTCGTTGCTGTTTTTGTTCCATCGAAAGCAATCGCGACACCCACTTGGAAAAAACCTTTTTCACTTCACTTCAAAAAACCTTTTTCCTGGTCCGATCGACTTAAAATTTTGACACGTTTCAAGCAAAGGTTAGTACTCTAGAAAGACCTGGTTACTGGTTTACTACGAGCGCCATATCTGGGTTAGCCTCGGGAGTTATTGATCGATGTGTTATATCTCAAAATTTATAACAAAAATATAGCAGTCTTTCAAACTAAAATTTACTGAAAGTTATTTTCAAAAAGTAATAAACTTTGCAATGGAACTCAGTTGAACTGAATGAAATGCTTAACTTTGAAGTAAAACGACGAAAAATTAATCTATATTAATTGATTGATTTAAGAGGGATGTGGAGCAACTGTCCCATTTTTAGAATTCGTCCGATTAGGCTCGTCTCATTACGTAAGCTAGTATGTCACGTGATTATGTAGTAAAGCCAATGACTGGCTGCTTTTTGAGTACAACTTTGAATTTGCTATCATTGATGTATTCTAATTTTTTTAAAATGATTTATGAATCGAACTTTTCCCTCTTTCCTCATTATTGTGTTCATCAATAATCAACTAAAGTAAGAATGTAGTTAATTCTACATTGAATTATGGATTGCTAGAGTAACATATCGAATTCACTTGGAAATATCTTATAATCAGTTTACCGGCAAAATTTAAGCTTCGTTTGACAGTTTGAAGAGCAAAAAATTTATCTTTCTGAACATTTTTTCTGAATGAGTTAAGTTATTAAATAGAAAGATAATTATTTTGTACCCTTTTCTATATATGTATTTTTATATTTAATCATATAAATTACATAGTAAATGCTGCTCTAATGTGTTTCGTCGTACTTTCAGCGAATAAACAATAAAAATAGTTGGATCATTTTTGAACGCTCTACGTGGGAAAAAAAATTATTAACCTACATTTGTTCAAATGGTTTAGGAAGAAAAAAATGATTTATGTGTGGAAAGAGTGAATATTTACTGTTCTACATATTTAGAATTATTTAATCTGAGTATTTTAAATTATCAATTTGTGTTATTAGTGCAATCATACATTTAATCAAAAAAAAAAGCCTTTTTTAAGCATCATATTATATTCATTATCAAAATGTTACAATTATTAAACTATGATATTCAAATTGCAAAATAAACTGTGTAAATGTGTGTACCACTGCTATATTATCTACAATTGTCTAACATTAACACTGCTTCTGTCTGTAATAACATTTTTCCTTTCAATTCCTTGTTAATTATCAAATTTTATGTTGAAACATTTTCTTAATCCATAGTTTTTATAATTAATTTATTTATCAGTCTCAGTCTGAAATTCTTAATGTGACATATGGTAGACGGTAGATTTTTTGAAACAATTACATATGTGTGTATATGAATTTTATATGAGTTTGGTGGAATTTTTCTCATCTTATAAATTAATTAATGTTTTAAATATTTTGACCATATTGGTTTTTTAAATATTCTTAAATAATAAAAGAATTTATCCTGAATTATGTATTATATGAGTATTAAAATTTACACAAAATATTCATTACTTTCATTTTGTTAAAATCAAATGAACCAAAGAAAGTTTTTAAAAAATATCTGAATAAGTGTCAAGTGATATTTTTCATTTCTGTCTAAACAAGCTCATTTTAATATACAAAATATACATTTTGATTATTGCCTAAATTATATTTTAATTCAACAAAGAATTAAAATGGGCATTACTGAAACAATGGGGGGATTAAATTAGTTATATTTTTCTATCTAGCATGGCTTGGTTTCATTTCATTAGTGCCTTGGTGACATAATGTGATGAAAGAATTCTTAGCAGTATACATATTAAGACACATTTCCTGTTTGTTTGTTTTTAAAAATTAAAATCTAAGTTTTTTTTTTTCCTGTATATGCCAAAATGTATCCTCCTCTCCCCAAAAAGAATTTTATCTCACCGCTCAAGTTATGATAAATTTTTTTCACCTCTATTATTTCAAGCTGAACATTCTGAAAAGAATATATGTTCTAATGTTAGTCAATGAAGTAGATTAAAAAAGAAATATTTATATGGATTTAAGAGTTCAGTGTAACAAAAAAAAATGAAATTATTATACTGGGATTCATTAATCAATTTCGACAATTTCAATGCTTAAAAAATTTATTCTTATAGCATAGTATGTAATTTTTCAATGAAATTTTCTGCAAGTGTTAATTTTTTTTTTTTTTTCTCTGTTCTCTTTTTTTTGTCATTAGATTCCGACATATGTACGCTGCATTTTTTACCAGGTTCTTTCTTTTTATTGATAAAAAATATAGCATTGCAAAAGTGACAGTTATTTTGAATTGATCAGTTTTTGTAAGTAAGTCTGATATTTTTTAAAACTTTCTATTAATTCAAATATGAAAATCTTATTTGGTAATGATTTGATTTTAACAATTAAAATTTCTTTTCTATTTGCCTATATATTTTTTCTTCTTATCACACAAAATTAGTTGTTGATCTAGTTCAATATTTTTAATTATTAAGTTAGGTGTCAAAATATAAAGCGATAAGAAACATTTAAATTATCGATACAAGGACTGCATGTAATTTTATCCCTATTTTTGACAAACATAATTCTGGTGAAATATTTCAAAATATCATTTTTTTAAAATTGTAAATGCATTGTATATGAATATCTGATATAGAAGCTCATGCTGTAAATAAGACTTAAGTACTTTCTGATGGGTACAAATTGGTGCTAGAGTTAACTCAAAAGTGATTGGTGCTAACTCAAAAGTGAAATATTTAAAAACTTAATTGATTTTATAGTAAAGGATGTTAAAGGCTGATAAAATAAAAAAAATTGAAATTAAAAAGAGGAAGCAAATACATGTTGTGCTTTGTATTGAAGAAATCTTTTTTTTTTTTAATTATATATTTTGAAGTTACTTTATTAAACATTTGAAGTTAGTGTTCTATTAAATTTATATATTTTTTGCTGAAATTTTTAAAAATTGTATTGTAAAGGGGCATTGAATTTAATAAGGATTGTAACTAATGTGATATTCATTTCTTTTTAAATACTTATATAAATTTCTTTTTCTCCAGAAAATATTTACTTTTTTTAAGAATTACATTAGTGATGTTAGGAATGTATATAATAAGACTGTAATTTACATAAAAATTTGGGGGACCCCCCCCAAAAATGTATATTATTACTTGCTTATTTATTTATTGTTAGTAATATGACTTTTAATGTGTGATTGTAATTATGCTTGAATTCTCCCTTTATTTATTTATTTTTTTTTTGTAGAAAACTCAAGTATGGATCTCAAAGATGATTATCTTCACCCCATAGACTATGTAGTAATTTTGGTTACTCTCTGCATATCTGGATCTATTGGATTGTATTTTAGATTTGCTGGAGGTAAACAAAAAACAAAGGAGGAATATTTACAGGCTGGAAGAAACATGGGAATTTTACCAGTAGCATTTTCTTTGATGGCCACATATATGTCTGCAACTACTCTGATGGGAATTCCTGCTGAAATGTACCTGCATGGTACTCATATGGTTTTCTTGAATATAGGATTCATCCTTGGTATGCTTACTGGTGGATTTGTGTTTCTGCCTGTGTATTTTAATGCTCAAGTGTCTACCTCATATGAGGTACCAGTAAAATGTTTATAATTAATTAAAACTAAATTTTTCATTAAAACTTAACTACTGCTTATGTGTGTAGGATAGAGAAATGTTTATTTTAATAAATTTAGCACAGTACTAAAATAATAAAAGATTACTAACAAAGAAAATTTCAAGTTCTGAGATGGAAATTAAATTGAGAATTTTATTGTAACACATTTTTAAAGTTTGTATTTTATATCTTAAAAATAGATGGAAAAATGTATGTAATTGGAAATGTAGTGGCAAATAAAATTTCTTGAAATATGAAGCATTTTTTTCTAATTATTCTGTTTTGGTTATTGTAATTAAAAGTCAAAATAATAAATTTTTCTTTTATTGTTTAAATTTTTTCTGTCACAGGTACCATATTTATACAAATAATCATAATATTTAGTGAGTAAAAATTAATTTTAATATGCAATTTTTATTTTTAAATTCCAGTACCTTGAAAGGCGATTTGGTATTCTTGCAAGGACAGTGTGCTCATTAGGCTTTGCAATTCAAGCTGTAAGTAAAATTTTAATTCAATTGATTTATATAGTCTAGTTCTCCAAAAAATATTTTTTATTGACAAAATTTTTTAAATCCTTACTTTTCCACGCAAAAGAAATATTTATATTAACATTGGTACAGTTTTAATTCTATTTCATTTATTCTTTTATTTGTCCAAATATTATGCCTTTGAAAGTTTTTAAGTAGTTCTCATTTCACATAAATTACGTTTTTTATACATATTTTATAAAGGATATGATGGGTACAGATGTACATATGAGGCATTTTGGTAACATTTTGCTTCATATTACAAAAGAATTATTTAAAAAGTGTTGTTTGATAGTGATAAATAAATGAAACACATACAGAAAAACATATAAGGTATAATCAGCGCACCAAAGATTATGTGATTGTTGAAAATAAATATTTTACAACTAATTAGTCATTTTGAGGTTGAAGAACTATAATTGAGAAAATATGATTTTCCTGTGTTTTTTGTATTAAACTATATTTGAAATTTTATAAGGAAAAGGTAATGTTTGCAGTTTCAGATTTTCCCGAATCATTTCCATTATCAGTTTCTAAAATTTTAGTTATATTATTTACTATTCTTGAGATCATATTTTAAATTAATTAAAGCATCAGGGCTACTCACTAAAATAAATCAAGTAAATTGCATTTTGGGAAATTAGTTTACATTGTGTAATTAAAATTTTTGTTAAAATTCTAGCATCAATTTTAAAAACTTTTCATCTTATTTTACAGATCCTTTACATGGCAGTAGTTCTATATACTCCATCTTTAGCTTTAAGTGCTGTGACAAATCTTTCTACTTGGACTTCTGTTATATCTATTGGTCTTCTCTGTACCTTCTATTGCACTTTGGTAAGATGTTTTGTGACTTCTAAAACAAAATATCCCGCTACTCTGTGATACTAAGTTTAATAAAATTTTATTTTAGGGTGGAATGAAAGCTGTATTATGGACTGATGTTTTTCAAGCATTTCTTATGTTTACTTGCCTTTTTGCAATTATTATAAATGGTGTTATAAACTTAGGTGGGCTAAAGAATATATTTCACCTTGCAAAGGAAGGTGGAAGACTAATTTTACCAAGGTAAATTTGTCCATGAAATTTTGAATTGGTTTCATCAAAAATAAATAAATAAGAGATATATTTTTAGTTTTTCTAGTTAGAGATGATTTATTTAATCTACTAGTATATTTTCTGTTATAAGTTATCTAATGATGGTTATATTTTAATGAAATAAATTGTAATGGAATAAGAGCAAATGTATATATATTTCAGTTTTACCTCTGATGTCACATTGAGATACACCATGTGGAATATTCTTCTTCAGGGTTTTGCAATGACTACTTTCTCTTATGGTACAAGTCAACTACAAGTGCAAAGATTGCTGTCTGTTAAAAATGTATCTCGAGCTCAAATGTAAGTATATTTCATTTTTTTTTTTTTAATTTAAATGCTTCAGCATTTCTATTTTCACTCAGATTTCCCAGCTTCACCCTTCATATTTCAAAATATGCCCTAAATGGAAAAATAAATGCAAGACATTAAGGTCACCCACAATATTTCTTATGTAGAAGCACAAAAACTAATAATTCCACAGTTGTCTCAATTTTGTGCACAAGCTACTAAATATAATCTTTCGAATATCACCCAAACTGATTAAAATATTACAAAGGTCATATGTTTACCTTTGCAATGCCTACAACCAAAGGTGCATCCAGGAGATGGACATGGGGGCACACATACTCCTGTCTTAATTTCATGCATAGACAAAAAAAAAAAAAAACTGAGTAGGAAGTCCCAACCAAATTCATAAGTATTTAAATAGTTGTTTTATTTCAAAATCATATGTTGTATTTAAATACAAGACAAAGTTATCTATTTTATTGTGGAAATTTTTAATAGTTCACAATTAGAATTTGCTTCCAGAATCAACATTTAATTCAGATTAAGGACTAAGAAAGCATGAATAATAAATTAAATTTAAAAAAAAAAAAAAAAAAAAAAAAAACACTGTGCCACCCTTGTCAATTTCTTCTAAATCTGCTATTTTCTACAACCCTGATCTCAATCCAATTCTGTGCTAAGTTAATCTTCTTTGACATCCACAGTCATCACATCCTTGTCAAAACAAATAGATCTCTTACCTTTTATATTATTTATATTACCTCCCTCCAAAACAACTATATCTCAATCTTATGCTCTTATTATATGCAGTTACTTCCACATCCAGCAGTCTTAAAATCAAAACAAAAAGTAGATTCATAGTTGATTGTAAATACAGAAATGTGTCTCAACCAGCAATAGAAAATCAACTAAAAATTTTCATTAAAATAAATACTTGTAACCCCCCCCCCCCAAAAAAAAAAAAGAAATTAGCCCTGCAGCAAAACTTGTAAATGATGATGATTTTATTCTTTACAATGGGGATGGTTAATGGATGCCATGGACCAGAAAAAGTGAATTTCTTGAAGCCAAAAAAAAAATCGACTTTAGTCATTGTATATCATATACTTTTATCTCTTTAATTTGTTATTTAGTTCATTTTATGCAATTTTAACCTGAGCATCACTATTATTCTGAATTTTTTCATTATTCTTTTAACATCTCAATTTTATGAAATTTTATCTTTCTCGGTGTTTTAAATATAGTATTTTATTGCATTATTTAGTTTGGCACAGCATAGACATATCTGACTCTTTCAATGTTAAACTCTACTATCACTCACTCACTCACTCACTTTGCATTTTTATTGAGAGCGATAATTACAAGTTGGTGTACTGTTGGTTATAAAAATTTGAAATCTAGCTTTTCTTATGGTAAATTTTTGTACAGCATTGCTAATCAAATTATTTCAATTTAACTATAAAAATTATTTACTTAAATAGGTCAATTCTTGCAAGCATTCCATTAACAGCTGGTTTTCATTTGTTATGTTGCTTATGTGGCCTAATATTTGTTGCAGCATTTTATGACTGTGATCCACTGCATTCACTTTCAAAGACAATTACTTCTGCAGATCAGGTAAGCATATATTTTTCAATAATGTGCCTTTTTTATTTTTAAAAAGTTATGGAAATTTTGGTGTTATACATATAATTTTTGTGCATTCTGAATATAACATTCACTATTATTAAAATAAGAAATGCAAGTAATAGATTAGGTTTGATATAATTGGATCAATACATCAAATTCAATGCAACTAAATTTTCTTGTATGTTTGTAAGCTAAATGAATTAATAACTACAGCTAAGTAATTCATATAATCCTTGAGCTTATAAGTAAGATCAAGACTATATCCTTTCTAATGCCAACTCAAGTATTGATTTTATCATCTGACCACAATAAAATCTAACATTAAAACATTTAATATATTATTTCAAAATTATCCATAAGAATTATATATCTTTTTATACCAGCTTAAATTATATATAATATAACTTTTATTTATTTTAGCTTATGCCCTTTTACATCATGACATTTTTCAAAGAGTTTCCTGGCATGCCTGGTCTCTGTATCTGTGGAATATTTGCTGCATCTCTGAGTACAATATCATCTTTCATCCATACTTTAACTGTTGTTACAGTTGAGGATTTCATTCTTCCTTTCTACAAAAACTGTAATATATCCCAGACAAAAGTGACCATCTGTGCGAAGGCAATAAGTTGGTGATTTTTTTTTTTAATAATTCTAACTTCATTTTAAAATTTTCATAATTATTTTATTCATAAAAATATATTGTATTATGGGTGTGACAATTATTACTTTTCAAAATCATGTGGAGTGACTTTGTTAAAAATCTTGTAGGAATTTTTCTTAAATTTTTGCTCTGCTGAATAAAAAAATTATCTCAACTTATTTTGTCATGATTTGATTGAGTAACAGTAGTTAGATATAGCTCAAAATAGCTTGTTTTGTATATTTAAGTATTTTATTTTTTAGATGATTTGATTTTTCACATGAGAAGAAATGCTTATGATTTATTTTTCCCCTTTAACATATTAGAATTTCATTTTTTAAAAAATTGTATTGTTTTTTGTGAGCTTAAAATCAGTTTATACTTTCCTGGTGTATTGTAGCTATATTTCACATGCATGTAATTATTTTTTCAATGAAAATGATTCTTAAGACAATGGTATTTAATTATTTCTCGTAAAAGTCGTTTAATATACTTTTTTATTAAAATTTTATTTATTGAGAAAAAAATTATTTAAAAAAAATAAACAGTAGTTTTTCATGAGGGGAATTTATTATGTGCAATAAGAATTTTCATATTCTAATTTTTATTTCTTATTCTTATTCATTAATATAAAATTCTAAATTTTTTTCATTTATGTAAAGTTTGCATAACTATTTTTCAAAACCCTTTTTGCAGAATTCTGAATTATTTCTTCAAATAATTAATGTAATTAAATTTTCATTTTATATTTATTAAAGTGAAATTTTACTTCTTAATATATCATATAAAACCAAAATAATTTTTATTTTAAGAAATATGAATATACAAAATTGTTGGGCTTTTTTTTTTATAGTCTTATTTTGATCAATTCTAAGTTATAACTATATTTCTTAGTACATTGATATTTACAAACTACAGTACTTAGTTTATCATAGAATCTATCTGAAATGATTAAATTATGAAGGTTATTTAATTTATAGTGCTTTTGAAATGATACAGCTTTTCTTATGTACTATGTAATTCTGACTTTTGAATAATATTTTTAGATAATCTATATTAATTGAATTGTTTTTCAGTCTTTTACCTGTATTAATCTACTATGCATTGCTTTTTTTATGTGTCTCAATATTGATGTTTTTATACACTTCAGTTTTCTTATACACATTATGAAAAATTAAAAGTATCATTACTTATAAAATTTTGATTATTCTATTTTCAATTGCAATAAAAGTACTTTTAATACCATTTCAGAATTTTTATATGAAAAAAAAATAATAATAATTAGGAGGAAATATACATTTGTTGTAGGCTGTACTGATTAAAAACCGTTTTCGTCAAATTTGAATTTCAAATATTTTCATATTAATTTGTTGCAGCTCTTTTGTATGGCCTGCTTGGGATTCTTCTGTCTCTTGTTGTTGCCACTTTAGGCAGTATTGTTGAAGCAACTATCACTTTATTTAGTGCACTTGGTGGTCCTTTATTAGGTCTCTTTTTTCTAGCAGTTTTCACCACAGAAACAAATGAAAAGGTAAATTGAAATAATGACATTCATTAATATGTTTAAAAATATGACAATTAGTAATACTCATTATTTGTTCTTTGAATTTTATCCAATAGTTGTTCATTTGCCTCTACAATAATTTAAGAGATTATAAATACAATTTTCTTACTTGCAAATAATGTTATACATCCATCATTTGGTTAAAAAGGTCACAAAATAATATCTATAGTTTTAATTGAAATGTTGAAAGTTCATTGAATCAGTAATTAAAATTACTAGATGAATTATATTATAAATTAGTTAAGTAATCTGCACTAGTTATGCTGTGTTAAAGCTTTATTTTAATAACTTTTTAATTAAGTAAATTTCGATTATGTAATATTCTTTTTTAATTAATAACTTTCTTTTATATATTAGTAATTAAAGAAAACATATGTTACAGGGTGCTGTTCTTGGAATGATGATTTCTTTTACTTTAGCTGTTTGGCTTAGTTTGGGACCTTTTTCTTCTACTATAGACGTCTTACCATTTTCTACAACTGGTTGCTCTTTACAGTATAATTCAACATCGGTAAACGGTACAACAACTTTAGTTAAGGCAATTAACTCATATCAAAACATTAGCCACCATGTGATGAATAATGACACAAGCTTTGATATTAATGATGTCAAGTAAAGTAATATATTTATATATAATTATTGAAGTTTTTCACTTTTCTTTTATAATTTTGGTTCTTACCCTTCTTATTTTTCTAAATCATAGTTATATTTGTATAGGTTGTATTCATAGTATAAATTTATATATCTTTAACTTTTTAACTATCCTCTGTTCTGGTTATTATTTTAATTTTCCATTATATTCAGGAATCAATTTTTATTCATAATTTAAAAATTAAATTGTATTATTTGTTTTATTCTATTAAATTCTACACATTTTTACTTAGTTTCATTTTTTTTCATTGTAAATATTCATTTAAAAGCAACTAATGTTATTTTTCAATAGAAATCCTGCGATTTCCTATTTCTTTTATATCACAGTATTTCTTTCAATTAAAGTCTGCGGCCACAGTAGTTTAATGGTCATAGTTGTAAATTTGTAACTTAACAATGTTTTGTTGAGTCTTGCTACCTCTAAAGACTCCCTATGTTGTAGGGCTGACGCTTGTTAAATCTGTCGAGGTCCTGTTGGCATAGTATGGAAGTTTATAAAGGCAAAGGCCAGTTCACACATCATTCTTTGCGCTCGATTGGGGTTCAAAATTATGAGATTCATTCCAATAGCCCTTATATCACTTCTGAGAGTGACTGTAATATATAATTAATTAATTCAATAAAAATCTTTTTTTTTCTCTGAAAAAAGGTATTTGTTTGTAATTTTAGTTTAAATTGTTTGATTAAATTATCTATTTTTCAGAGTTAATTTCCAATTGTCATACATGTGGATTACTCCTATAGCTTTTGTGACTAGCATGATTCTTGGTTATATCTTCAGTTTGATTTTTAAATATACTAAAGGTAACTGTTACGGTTCACAAATATTTAAACTTTAAATTTTTTTTTACTAAGAAAGTGTAATTTGCTGTTTTCATGTATATTTTTGTATCTCTTGCAGGGGAGCAGGAATATACGTCACCTGAAAATTTAAGCCCTGTCCTGTTATGGTTTTTAAAGAACATTTCGAGAGCAAAATTACCAATTGTTGCAAACAAGGTACAATTCTCATGATATATTCATGTGTATTTTACAAGCTACACTGTTTAGAGCTGTCATTCAGGAAATTTCTATATAGGACTCTGAATTATATATATTTTCAGCCTTCATTGTCAAAAAAGAAATTTCCATCTATTGCAAAGAAATGGTGTAGGGAAATCTACAAAATTCATTTCTAATTTATTTGCAATCTGAAGTAAATGTTAACTATTTTTGCAAAAATTATTTTAAATCCTACTAACATACATAATTATGTAAAACTATTTTTATAACACCTTCAGATATCCAAAAACTGATAACAATATAACTGGTAAATGTGTCCAGTCTTTTGCAAACAATTGCTATAATGCTAAATGAAAGAACTTCTGATTTAAATAATATCACTTTCTGTTACAGATTCTATTCATAATGTGAAAAGACTTTTTATGGTGGTTGTCTATATCTTCATATTTTTAAGAACATAATATACTAATTTTGAGAGGGATAAAGAAATAATTTTTTGCGTATTCTAGCTTCTAATCTTGGATCAAATTATAATTGACTTAGAAAAGTTACTAATTGGAAAATATCTATTTGATTAAAACAATTTTTAATGTATTTAATATATGTTGCATTCCACATTGAATTATGGTCAATGAATTGCTCTGTATTTTGCCTGAATTTTTTTTTAAATATGATGTTAAGGAATCCAAACTCAGTACAAAAACCTCAAGATTATACTTCAAGTTATTTCATTTTCCCGAACAATTTACTCATTGAATTCATTTTAATTAGTGCAAGCAAGCATTTTTTTAAAATTTATTATGTCAGATTTTAAAGTCATCTTCTTATTGTGCAAAATAATTGCATTTTATATCCATTGCTTGTACTATTTTCAAATGCTTTTCTGTTAAAATATGAACAAATTGTTTATATATTTTGTGGGCGATAAAGGTGCTTTTGCATTTTCAGAATGGCTTTCCTTTTTTTATTTTTTAAATTCTAAAGTTGTATTTTTTGCTCTTAAGTATAATTTTATTACTTTTTTTGTTTACAGGAAGAAATAAGAATGAAAACTATTGTAGATGATAATCAATAGAAAGACATTCATTTTATCGTGAAAAGCTCAAATATGTATTCTAGTCCTCAGTTAAAAAACTTTTGTGTTATTTATATTACATGTTGTTTTTATCATTGTTAATTTTCTACTAAATACTCAAAACAACATTCAATTTTTTTTAAATTGAAAAATCAAACTTGTCTTTTTTTTTTTTTTTTTAAAAATATTTATTAATTTAATTTTTTTTTTTTTTTTTTTTTGTAATAAATTTGCTTATTTATTTACTTTTTGTTGGTTTGTTTTTAATATTTTAGCTGTTGTGGAAGCTTATTTGAAATCAGCTTGCACTGTCTAACTTGACATTTATTTATATATTTTTCTTGTATTACATTTGTTTTAAATCAGAAAAATGCTTGAATTCTTTTTATATTATTTCAATGCATTAATTTATTTAGGTAAATATCAAACCATTTTTGGCATCCAATTTCTTTTTTAAAATTAGTTTAATATTCAAGGCATAATTTAATTAAAATCTTTTAAAAATGATTCAAAACATTAATTTTGTATGAGCATATAGTAAGTACAATACATGCTGTTAATTATTGTAATGCTGTGTTGGAGTCTTTACTTGTTCCTCACTCAATTCGCTTTATTTTTAGACTTCTTGACTGCAATCAAAACCATACTCTTAAAGCTGTTGGAGAGGGTAATATGTTAGAAATTCATATCCACTTAGATGGAAAAATAAACATTTTATTCCAGACTTTATATAAAACACATATGAACAATGGATAAATAACGGAAAAAAATCCTTTTCACCATCAATAGTTCAATAAGTATTTTGTATGTTGTTGTACATATATGTATGTACATGAGTTATTTTGTTACTGCTTGATAACATACTGGAAGCTTGTTGAATAACTAATTTCTTATAAACTCATAATTTCATAACATTCTATGATACATTAACACATAAAATACATACATTTGAATTACAAAATGTACTTAATATCATAAAAAATGTTAGTTATTGTCCTATTTTCAAATGAAAAATATACATATGATTTTCTTAGAGTCATTTCAATTTCTTACAAGCACACTATGAGTTTATTTTATTTATTTTATTTTTTTTAAAAAAAAAGTGAGTATTAACATAAATTTTATTTATTTCATCAATATAATTGGATACTTTGTCTTTATGTTTTTCTATCCTCTGCTTTTGGAAGTATCTTAAATTTATAAAAAGAATGAATGTAAATTGGCCTGATTTCCAATATTTGATATGCGATTTTTTTTACATAGAAAAGTTTTCTAACTTGCAGATAAATGCTAGTCATGACTGCTTGATTAGATAAATATGTTGAGATTAGGTTGTTAATAATATAAATATGTGTTCGTTATTATTTTCAGAAAATTTTTAGAAACTATCATGAATAAACTAATATTGATCAACTTTCGGTTTTTTTTTCTTGATAATCATTTTCATTCAAAATTCTTTGCTTCATCATTTGGGTTTATCATATTATCGAAAGTTACTGGGAATTTAAATCATGTGATGTGCCATTCACTTCAAATTCTTAAAACTGAGTGAAATTATTCTAATTTGTTCTTGAAACAGTTCAGTAATTTACTGTCTGTAATGTTCATGATCATACAAATGTTGTTATTCTTCGTTACTCTTCGATGACGATTCAAATGTTCATATAAGTACATAGGGTGCATGCATCACAGAATCAGGGTGCTGAATTCTAAAATCGTGTTTTTTCTTTTGATTTTATTGCTGTAACACCATTTGTGGCTTTCTTGTTCACACTTTCAAGTTCCAATGGTCCCTTAAAATAAAAATTAATTTTAGTATAACTTCTCTTCAAAACATCCACACATATCTCACTTGTTTTATACTTAAAAATAATGTAATAAAACTTAATTAATCTTTTCAGTCACATAATATTTAAAAGAAACACTGGAGCTGTTTTGGTAATTTTTAAATTCTATTTTGTATTAAATATTCAAAATGTAATTATCATTTTTTGCATTATCTTTCTTAATTTTTTAAAAACTTTACTTCAATCTATTTACAGTTGCTAGAAAAGTAATGTTTGTGAGTTAGAATTATTCTTTGTTTTGTTCATAAATTACAAATACTTAAAACAAATTGGATACAAATTTTTTATATGATTCTTAAGAATTTAGAAAGAATTAAGCATGTTAATTAATAAAGTTCTCGTGACTATACAAAGATATTTTCCAGCATTTTATATATTAAATGTGAAATTTTCTCCATCAAACTTATGTTTAATTTTTTTTCAAAACTGTATAAAGTAGGGTTTTTTTTTCTTCCAAATTTCAAATGTTTATAAAATGTAGTGAAGTGTGAATAGTGAGTATATTTTATTGTGTGTGTATATAGTTGTGCAGAATCAAAGTCGACTGATTCTGCAGCTTATACACACTTTACATTGATTACCTTTGAATAAAAGCTAAAATATATTTCAAATTTGTTTTCTGTATTCACGTGATATTTCCGAGTAAATATCAATTCCTGGTCGCTTAACTAGTGGACTGAAGAGAATTGTGATATTACAGAAACTGTATATGTGTGTTAGTCATGATATGAGCTTGTGGCCGCGGTAGCCTAGTAGTCATGGTTTCAGACTCGTGGACGGCGTTTTTCGTTGTGTCGTGGATTCGAACCTTGGTCACTAAAGATCCGCCGTGTAGCCGGGGCTGATTCGCGTTAAATCTGTCGGGGCCCAAAATCCTCCCTTTAGAGTGATGTGAACGTTAGGAGAGGAGGGTGCCAGCTCGGGTGTCGTCCTCGTCACTTAACCGAGGTTCAAAATTACGAGGTCTGTCGCCAATAGCCCTCGTGTTGCTTCTAGTGCGACGTTAATAAAACCAAACTTGTAGGGTGCACTATTGAATTTTATTGAAATTGTTAATCGCAACTGTTAAAATACAAAAATTGATATCAGAATCAGTAGTTGACATACATTATAATTGTAAATGTATCTTTAAATTCAATAGTCGTAAGTATTGAAATATGTTAAAGAATTCGCTTATTTTAATTTTAAAAGTAAGTTAATATAACCCTAAGATAGGTGAATGTATGACTTAGTACTCCTATCTCTTTAAGATTCGTAATTACTGTTTTTACCTTAGAGAAGTTTTCTTCGAGGGAAGAATGATTTTCATTATAATAATTTTGCATCAGCATACATACCTAATCCTTTAACTGAATGTTAAATCCCAGTTAGTATAATTAGGATACCCTTACTTAACTGTTCTGAATGTACTACTCTGTATTATAACATAAAGAAAACCTGATTAAGGTTATGATCGAAAAGTAATAAAACTTTCCTTGGTGGAAAATGATTCAAATTTCAAATTCTAATAATGCATTAACTATACTTTACCGTTATCTTCATTTTTTTCTCTTTTGTGTCTGTCTTATCCATAAAGTATTTGATCAATGGACTAAGTAACTCCTCCTGTACATATGGAGTTTCTCCTGAAAAATATTGAATGTTAACTAATTGTATGTACAGATAGTCTACTGTTGATTATTAATGATTTGTTGAGTTCTAGAAAACCATATTTGCTAACAACTCATGTTTCTCGAATTCGTTATATCTTAATGCTTTTGACTTAAAGGTGATAAGCTCCACACATAATGTAATAATCCCTAAATAAACATCCGTACGGTCCCTGCACTCCACTTTTTAAAATTTTTTACTCTTTCTAATCCATTTCCCTCAAATGTTTACCTTCTATAGGTAGGTACAGACATCATGACCCTGAAGCACCCTAGTGATCTTTTTCTTTCCATTTGGTTTTATTGTCTCTGTTAAACTAAAGTGGTGTCTCCCTGAATATCATAGCAATCCTTCTCCATTTTCGACCTTTCTAGGGAACCAATTTTTTTTCAAGTATAAACTAATAAATACCAGATGACAAAAATTGTACACAATATTTTTTTTCTAACCAATCGCAAACTGGTGTTCAAAATCTAATATGTGACTATATTATGCAAAAACTTACGTATATATAAAAAGGAATTATTTGCAGCTTGCTGTTGAACGTAAGTGAAATACTGTTCGAATATCCAATCCCCTGACTTGAAATTCTTGTTCTTCAATAATACACAAAATAGTGTAACTGACCACTTTTCAAAATAAAGTATGAAATCCACGTGACTTATTTTCATTTTTCTTTCAGCAGTAATTACATTTAGCTTAAAATATAAAATTTATCATTTGTTTTAATACCTGCAAGGAATATTGTCCACTTCAATATTTTATCGTTTGCTTTCATTCTAATACCTAAATGAATAATTTCATAATTATTTTTCTTAAAAAAAAGTTAATACCTTCGTTAGCTAAATCAGAAACCATATTTTCATTTATTAATTTGAGTTAGTTGTTCTTAAGAGTTGGATAAAATAATTTCTTAGTGATTTTAGTCAATTTCCTTTCCGCTTTTCCTTTTATATTTTGATTATTAAATGCACAACTTTATATTACGATATACTTGCAAAGCTACTCAAAAACGCATTACCTTTTAAAAGTACTTTTAGTAAAGAAATGGGGATGGGGAATAAAAATAATATCATCCAAGATATTTTTTTCCCGACATAAAGAAAAAATTACCTTACCTGAAATAAGATTTATGATAATGCTAGCAACATATCCGACGATGAGTCCCACGCCGAGGCCTATAGGTGCAAACCACATATAGGATAATTTGTACACTGGAAAAATTTCCCTAGAAATAAAGCATTTCCTTTATTTATAACTATACTGACCATTAAAACAATGTATTCCACTTTTATTGCATCGGATTTCTAGTAACGTAGATCAAGATGTTATAGCGTTACTCTTATACAACAAAATTACATTTCCGTTTTAACTACTATACTATTCATTTGGGTAAAATGCTTTCATTCAGTCATATTAATTAAGAGACTGAATAGTGTAGTAGAATTAATCTGTCATACAATCTCGGTAATACGCATCCCTACACACCTTCTTTTGTGGCCGCGGTAGACTAGTGGTCATGGCTTTGGATTCGTGGCCGACGGTTTTCGTTCAATCGCGGGTTCGATCCTTGGCCGCTAAAGACCCGAAGTGTAGCCGGGGCTGATGCACGTTAAATCTGTCGGGGCCCAAAGTCCTCCCGTTGGCGTGGTGTGGATATTAGGAGAGGGGGAGTGCCAGCTCAGGTATCGTCCTCGTCACTTGACCGTGGCTCAAAATTACGAGGTCCGTCGCCAATAGTCCTCGTTTTGCTTCTAGTGTGACGTTAATATAAAACTAAACACCTTCTTTTGTTGATTACGGACATTATGACTCCTGTGATCTTTTTCTTTCCCACGGGGGTTTATTGTCTTTGGTAAGCACGGATGACGCACTCCCGGGATACCCTAGCGATCCTTCTCTATTTTTGACCCTCCTTGTCAACCAATTTTTGTCTACCCCCCAATTTTTTCACGTCTGGACCACAGTTAAATCTTGTTTTTAGCAGCATAGCCACATCTGGCTCTTGCGCCAATAACCTTTACACTCACCACGCATCCCTACACTTAGAAAACCTCTTAAATTTGGAGAAAGCGTCCGTAAATTCATGGACCAAACTATAAGGAAAGAAAAATGCACATGAAGAACTATTTTTTATTCAGAAATGGGGATTGGAAATAAAATAAAAAAGTGTGTTAGTGGAAATACTACAGGGTAATAAGTTTAAAAGAGTACTCGTTGGTTTTTCTTATTACCCTTAAATTTGACGAATGTGGCAACTATTCTAACATTGATGTGTAATTATTTGAACCTTGTTCAAGTGAGGGAGACAATTTCCAACACAGTTGAATTGTTATAACTTTATTTGTGAGGTAAAGCAGAAATGGAGATGCACATTGTTACTTAATTTTGTAATTATTTTATTTTTAAAAAACCTCATTTAATTCAAATTTTTTACATTATCATTCCTTACAGCAAATGTTGAAAATGTTCGCCACCATTTTCAATGCAAACATGAACACATCGAACTAAGTTTTTCGACGCATTTCTCAACATTGTTGGTGTTGACGAGATTTCTTCATTTATTATTTGTTTTAATTCATCGATGTTTGCAGGACTTCTCTGGAAGACCCTGTCATTGAGAAAACCTCACAAAAAAAATCTAATGGTGTAAGATCTTGTGACCTTGGTGGCCAGAGGCCTATTAAAATTAAAGTGCCATCAAAAAACTCCTTAAGCAGTTTCACTGTTAAGTTTGACGTGTGTGAAGTGGCTCCGTCTTACTGAAACCAACGGCCCCTTGTCTCAAGTTAAGCAATAAACGCTGGAATTAAGTCCAGGCACACTTTGGAATTCATTAAAATCAAATAATTAGTTCACGCAGACAATTTTTATTGTCGTCATTCATAATCTTAAGAAATGAGCTTTCAAAAATTAATAATAATATTAAAAAAAAAAAAAAACTGTGAAAGAAGTCGACGATTTACTCAAATCATATGCGCATAATCGGATTAAAAATTACCAATGATGTTCACACGAATTTATGTTAGAAAAACGAGTTTCCAGATTTCGAAAATGAAAAAAAAAAAAGATATCCGCGCTTTAAATATAGACATATTAAACTAGTAATAATGTTGAAAGTCTTGCTACATATATTATAGGTGTGGATAATACAAAAAACAAACGGGTATTCTTTTAAATTGATCACCCTTAGGTAATACTGAAAAGAGGAGAAAAGCTTTTTACTCATACGTTAATATATATAATTACAATAACTATTCAAATATACCATCACTTACATCGAAGCAGGCTTGGGTAGTATCTAGCGTACTCTTTCGAAGATGCTTGATTTTTCTCGTACAATTGTACCAGCGACTGAAAGTTTTACAATAAGTTCCTCATGAGAAACAACTGTTGAATAACATTTCTTTTTAATTCTCTAGCTGCCTCTGGAGCCGAGTGATCGTGAGCTTATGGACGGTGTTTCTTCGGCCGAGTCATGGGTTCGAATCCCGATTCATCTAAAACTCATCCCATAGCGGGGAGGAAGTATATTAAATCTTTCGAGGCTAAATATCCTCATGTTTGAATGGTGTGGAAGGTAAGAGAGCAGAATTTCAACTTAAGTATCGTTCTCGTCACTCACCAGGATTCGAAATTACCACCGTCAACACCTCTAGTGTTACTTCCAAGTGCGAAGTTAATCTAACACATGGATCAATAAGTTCCGAAACTAACCCAGAGATGGCGCTCGTAGTAAACCAGTAACCAGGTCTTTCTAGAGTACTAACCTTTGCTTGAAACGTGTCAAAATGTTAAGTCGATCGGACCAGAAACAGCTGAGTTATCGAGGTTGGAGTAAAGTCGTTTTGTAGTTTGTTTAAAAAATGGAAAAAACCGAGTTTCTCGTGTTCTGATAAAACATTGTTTTTTAATGGGTAAAAACACCGTGCAAGCGAAACAATGGATTGAAAAATGTTACCCGGACTCTTGTCCATCAAAAGCAACGATTTGTCGGTGGTTTGCCGAGTTTAAACGTGGTCGTACCGACACAAATGACGCGGAACGCTCGGGTAGACC